>JACXGK010001235.1:0-74435 GCA_016801125.1 Novumbra hubbsi | reverse complement strand
CGCCGGTGATGTGCCCAGCTGTGACGCCGCCCCCGATGTGCCCAGCTGTGACGCCGCCCCCGATGTGCCCAGCTGTGACGCCGCCACCGCCGCTGCCGCCCCCTGCGGAGCCACCGCCGCTGCCGCCCCCTGCGGAGCCACCGCCGCTGCCGCCCCCTGCGGAGCCACCGTCGCTGCTGCCCCCTGCGGAGCCACCGTCGCTGCCCGCCCTCCCCCCCTTGTTTGACTCTTGCGGCCTGGGGGCCGCGCTTTGGGGGGGGGCTCTGTCATGCCCTGGCTGCGAGCCCCTGGCCGTTTCAGGGCAAGCCTAAAAGTGAGGCCTCTAGCCCTCTTTATGCCGCTGTGGGCTCCCCAGTCAGAGCAGCTGCATTCAGTTGACTCTGATTGGGGAGCCTACTTAGGTTCGTTTTCCAGCCACACCCGGTGTGGTTTATTGTTTGTGCTTGTCTCAACAGCTCACGGTTTGTCTCTGTTTAATTCACATTTCAAGCGAATGCTCTACATGTTTTCTGTATATCGTTTTTATGTTAGTTAGTCCTTTCATTTTACGTGTACAGTCCGTGTAGTTTGGTTTGTCTTGTTTTGGGATTAAATACACCTTTTGTTTGAAAGTATGTCTGCATATGGTTCCGCCACACTACAACACCGTGACAGTGTTGGTCATGTCGTGGCTGGGGTCCCAAGCCTTCTCTATGCCTTGGGGCTCACCCCCAGTCAGGACATGACGCATAGAGAGGCATCTAGTCTTCTCTATGCCGCTGTGGGCTCCCCAGTCAGAGCAGCTGTGTTCAGTTGCCTCTGATTGGGGAGCCTACTTTGGCTGAGTTATTCCCACACTTGGTGTAGTTTATTGTTTGTTAGTAATGATAACGGTCATGTTCCTGTTTTGTGTCAATGTTATTCCCGTGGATACGCTACATGTTCTTTGTAAGTGGTTTTAGTTCCGTTTGCTGCTCATTACAGCACCTTTACTTTTACGTTTACAGTCCGTGTCGTGTTTGTCCTGTTTTATGGGAACAAATTCAACATTCATTTGAAAATGTCTGCGTTTGGTTCCGCACCACACTCAGGACATGACAGTTTTATTTTAAAGTTTACCCCAGGGTCTGGGGTAGTTGTAACAGTGCTAGAGAGTGAATTAGGGGACTTGCTTTCAATTTTGTTATTGTGGACATTGAGTCATATGATTGTACCTCATTACCGAGTGGAGGAATTGCAAGCATAGCAACTATCCCATATGACAACCATTGTGTTGCATCCAACAATTCACTAAAATGTTCCGGTTCATAAGGAGAGGATACAATAATCATGTCTGAATGCACAGAATATCACATTCCAAACCAGTGCAAAGTTTAGAGACATTTCACAAACATTTAAAAAAATAACGAAATGACTTTGACACCCACTATATATTCAGCAGGTGAAATAAGTATTGAACACGTTACCATTTTTCTCACAAAATATATTTCCAAATATGCTATTGACCTAAAATGTTCACCAGATGTTACATTATTACACAACTTCATTTCTGAACTTTGTTTTGGTTTCTTTGTATGTATGGATTTATTGGGTTGTTACCAACATCTGGTGAACTGTGATGTGGTAGTTGTGGAAAGGAAGCAAATGCGGGGCACAACAGGTAAGTTCCAACGAACAAACAAAACGTTGGTTGTTCCGAACACAAAACCAGAAACTGACATAACAATGATCAGCTTGTCACTATCCTTAGTTTATCCTAAACTGATACATCTCATGTACATGTTTCCCAAAAATAATAACCAACACCAAACCTAGAGTCCCACGTGCTTAAATCCACTTCCCTAATGATCCCAAATGAGCACCCGGTGTGTGAGTGAGCTGTTTGCCTCCTCCTGGGAAACGTGAGGGAACGGGGCAGGATCCTGACCGGGCGTTACATGAACATTTCTTATCAATAGCAGTAAATATATTTATTGAGAAAAAGGTGACACGTTCAATACTTATTTCCCCCGCTGTATATATATATAGTGTAACATATATTATCTATGAGCTTTTCACCCATTCGCAAAGGGTTGCCACATTTGCAATACTAATCAATGGGACCAACCCCTCAAGAGTTAAAAACCTTTTGGAAATACGTTAAACTTCTAATATACATTATATTTAATGCATGCAAACTTAAGGACCTATTCTGAACAGGACATTACCATGTACCTACTACCTTTAATCTACAACATGTCAGATTGATGGTAACACCACTAGAGAAAATACACATCTTTTATTAAGGATGATTTCAGTGGAAAATCGGATGGAGCTACTGAAAGCAAATATGGGAATATAATGATTGGCAGAAATAGACTTCCAGAGAGACAGCAACTGCAGATCTTGAGTGCTGAAAACTTCTGTTTTTTTTGTTTGCCTTCGATTTCCTGGCTAATTAAGACCTTGGACACTAAGGGAATGCAATTAACCAGCAGGTAGAAACCTAAACCAAAATGGTCCTGTCCCTTATGGGCAAAGTAAAATGGAAAGGTCAAATTTGTGTCCATTAGAGTGGTAGTTATTGGAACTCTCGTACACACTCTGTAACCTAACAGCCTCACTATATTAAGGGTTTCAAACCTAAATCCACTGACGAAAACTTAGTGCTTGGGAATAAGCAACTTCCTAAAAATGGGATTGATAAGAGAAACTTACCGTGTCAACATGGTCTGTAAATAGGATCACTTCAGAATTTTGTCAGACTGCAAACTAATCCGCATCACATTGTATATTTCGATCCGGTCAGTTAGCCAAGTAGCATTGAATGAATTGCTGCAGAGGTTTGCTATCCATTCAACAGCACAGACCACGAGCTGAACCTGCCCAGCAGCAGCTTTGAATTTGTTTTCTCCAGGAGCGGTGTCTTTTAGGAGTTCTCTCTGACTCGCCTCCTTTCACTCATTCAGCCTTTTTAATAATACTTTGGCACTCTGTCCACTGTATGCCTACGGGCTGCCAGTCACACAGGGGTCCCACGAGGGCCCGGGGACAGGCATGTAGAATGGGCCGGATGGCGCTCAGCCACCCTGACCTGACAGACGGAACAGTGGATCCTTACCATTTCTAAACCAACAATCTCAGAGTCAATTAGGCTGTGGAACGGGTCTGTCACTTAAACTTACCACGGTACCCAAAACGGACCATCAGGTCACTTTGACACCGTTTCCTCTTTCATCAAATAGATGACGTTGAGGCGGTTTCTTCACCGCCACTACGAGATTTATTCATTATTATTAGCCGCTCCACTGTGCATTACCCATTTTTTTCACTTTGTACTGGTAATGGATCTGACTCGGCAAACAATTAGTCATGTCGCTTTCTCCATTAATGTGATTTGTAGTGGAGCTGGGACATGGTTGATTGGGGCCTCCTCTCCGAATGGACTGAATACACACACAATAAACCTCATTGGAGTGTGGCAACTCTGCCGCGCTGGGGTAGCTGTGGGAATGTACGTCCTGCTACAGTGGCTGTAAAGTAGATACTTTACTGGATACTTGCTTTGGTATTTAGTTGTGAGGGAGATGTGCGTGTCTGAATGATGGAGGGAGGGTGAGAGAAAGAGTATGAGTGTGTGTTTGTTTATGCTAGCGTATGAGAAAAGTGTGTTTCCTGCTGCCGCAGTCCTATTGAAGTACAGCTGTCTATTCACCTGCCACAGACAGAGCTCTGACGAGGACAAGGGAGGGGAAATCAATCACCAAACCGGCCCAGACCGCAGTGAGAAACCCCTTTCAAGACAGGATGCTCAAAGAGACAAGAAACAGAGAGCTGATCCCTGTTTACAGTCCAACTGAAGGATCGACACACAACTCATATTGAATGACACAGAGGCACTCTGGAATGGGACCGGCTGCTAAACAAAAACGCTAACAAAAAAACACACTAGAGTGGAGAAGGAGAGGGAAATAACAGTCAAATGTCATAAAAGATTAGGGTGTTCAACTATTTTCCCGCTCCCTGGCCCTCGGGACAGGGAGCGGGACACTGGCCCTCGGGACAGGGAGCGGGACACTGGCCCTCGGGACAGGGAGCGGGACACTGGCCCTCGGGGCAGGGAGCGGGACACTGGCCCTCGGGGCAGGGAGCGGGACACTGGCCCTCGGGGCAGGGAACGGGACTATTTTTACTGTGGGGATTTGCGACTGGGAGGATTATCTAATGTAGATAATTCTTGTCAGTTGTCTGTTACGATGATTCATGGAGATCTTTGGCTGAGCTCTCAGCACAAATTGCCTGTGAATGCCTTCATACACCGTTAGGTAAATCATAGCTCTTCGGAAAACAAAAGAACTGTAAGGGCCAGCTGCATTCAATCAAACCTGTGTCGCAGAGGTTGCGGATGTAAATACCTTACCGCACATTGCGGCAAATATAGACTGACAAAGAAACTGGCGGGAGAGTTGGAACAGATGCGCATGTGTGCGTGAACGCTGAACGCTGCCGTCAGAACACAGTCATGTTGCGGCATCGGCAAACGAGTAGTGACAAAAGGCTTTTGATAAGACGTTGTTAGAGATTGCCAAACGCGCAGGAACCCGTTAGCGGTGTGCAGGTGTATTCAGGTGCACTCATGGTGTTGTGATGCGTGTTCGTGCTCCCGTGCAGTGCAGAGCATCCACAATGCAATTGTCATAACAAACCCAGGCCTGGTGAACACGCATGGAGGGGGGCACTTCAATTATTGCCTATTCTTGTCCAACCACAACCCACCCGCTGCCTCCCCGAATGAAATACAATGCAAAATGTCAACCAATCCCGTGGCTTTGTACATAGAGAGACGTGTCATAATAATACATGACGTAATAGCAGAAATGACAGTTACTTGGTTCATCAAGTCCATGGGCCAAGCTGTTCAGGCCACAACTGTACATATTCGATTTTGCAGTTCGACGTGAACGAGCTGCATTGAGGGGAAAATAATTGGAGAATATTTCATCATGGTGTTTAGTCAAGACACTCGTAAATGAGATCGATCCCCAAACATATCCGATACATGATTTATGTTCCATTCATTTGATGGAGATTTCGCGGAGCGCTGCGTCTGTCCGACAGGGCTCTGGGGGTAGCGTGAACAAACTACAGACCGGTGACAAATTAAATGAGAACCCTGAATAAATGGAGTGGAGGAACATAACAAACGCAGACACTTACAAACAGATGTACTGCACGATACAGTGATGCAATTAACATCCTATTATGCTATGTGGCATGAATGAAAATGCTGACTCGGATTTAGGATTAAGAAGGGATCTGAGTGAGTAATTCAAGTAAGTCAAGAACTACACAGAGACGGGTATTATAGTAGGTTTGCAGTCTATTAACCTCATTACAAAATACATGGTTTGGGTCCACTTTATCCCAGTAGAGGTAAGGGTTGCAACAAATCATTTAGGTGTTTCTGAAACCTTATCCCGATGGCAGTGGTCTCGTCCAGGATGACCATGCTCCGATTCAGAGGGCACGAGGGGTAACTAAATAGTTTGGTGAGTATGATAATGATGTGAATCATATGCGATGGCCGTCGCATTCACCAAATCTCAATCCAGTTGGACACTTATGGAAAAGGATGTGCCAATGTTTTGCACGGCCCGCTCCACCACCATCATCAAAACAGATTATTTTTTGGAAGTACTTTGTTCCATCCCTCCAGCAGGGTTCCCAAAACTCTTAAGATCTATGCCAAGTGGCATTGAATCTAATCTGTCAGCTCATATTGATCCATCTAGTTAGTGAACCACCTTATGTTGGTTTTCCCTTTCATTCATCACCTGCCTGTGAGATGTAGGTTGTATCTTCCACTGATGATCATTGTGAGGTGTCAGCAGCAAATCTTAAAACTTAAAATGAATATACGGGCAGAATAATTTCTCCACAACTTTGTAGAAACCTGGACATCCTGCTCAATGGACATGCCAACCCTGTCCATGGTTGGCTATTCTTTAAATAGTCATTGCATATTTCTTAACATTTACTAACTTTACTAGCCACAACTAGCTAAACACTTTAAATGTAATGAGGGTACATTGAAGAAAAACTAAAACTAAACAAACATCTGCTAACTTCAATCTCTGTTACATAAAAGTCTTAGCAAACTTGATGTTTGATAATCCGTAAATGTGATTAGGCCATGGCATTTCTTCTATGGGCTGTTAGCTAGCCATGGCTGAAGTTATCTGAAGTTTGTAACTGAACATTGAATTATGGTTTCTCATAGATGACATTCAATTTAAACAAATATGAAAGTTACCATTAAATTGTCGTTATTGAAGTTATCAATTAAATGCATTTCTCTGTCTAATTAATTATCTAATTGACCTATACAAGCAACTGTCATGCACCAAGTTGAGAGCCCTCATTATAAATTGGAGAAAGGAATTACAAAATTATTATATGTGTACCTTTTGGGAGTACTTACGAGCGACCTTGAAATGAGCATGGTTGGATACACAATCCCTGTCCTTCCTAAAAACACCACAGAAACTGTAACAGGCATTATTCATTACATATTTCAGCGTTTTAAATGATGACCGTGAAAACAAAAATGCAACATTTTAGGTTGACAAAGAGCAGATTCTGTTGAGGCAGGGCTGTGAATATGACATGAGAAAAGTTAACAATCTCTGCTATTTTCCGCTTGTCAGACACTGTCTTTATCCTATAAATTAACCATAGGCTGCTACTGTTTGCATGAAGATGATTGTCTGTCTGAATAAAAATAACTTAAATAGAGAAACTAAGTGTTTTACTGTGTTTTTTGTGTGAGACATCCAGTGCCTTACGGTGGCTATAATCCCCGGGGCCCCAGCCCCTAGGGGGCCCTTGAGGCAGAAACACATCTCCTTTTCACTGCCTTGACCGATAATAGGGACAGAAAACAAACCAAAATGATTCACGTTAAATTATGTCTTTACTATTAGGCTTGTAACAAACATATGCGTATGTTGGGCAGCTGCTAAATATCTAAATTCAGATGTCTGTGATTTCTTAATCCGGCCCTGGAGACAACCTACTATTATACATGTTTATTCACTGAGTGGATTGGCACAGGGAGAAACATAAAGCTACAGTATCTGTCAGCACAAACAGAGTAGAACAGAGGGGATCCGTATGTTAATATTTATTCAGCCATCAGATAACTCTCCACAACCCTGGAGAGTTAGTCACATCTAGGCCATGGGAGAGACGTGTAGTGTGTGTGTGTTGTGTGCTGCCTCTGATGTTCTTGTGGAGCCATGCAGGCATCACAGTGGAGTTGGAGAGGAGGACGGAAGCAGTCCAATACCACATTAATTATTTATGCGGTCCTCTGTGTCCATCCCTCTCTGATTACACGCCATTGAGCTCCTGTTCACCGGCCCTGAGTTCAAGCTCGCTGTTCAAGCTCGCTGTCCTGCATTGTTTCTGGTGTCCCCTATAACCGCCCTCCTTAGTGCCCATGACATCTTCTTCTTCGCACTTTCACTTAATTCCCCCTCTTTCCTCTTCTCCGCCCTTGTGCACTCTCCCGTTCTCTTCATCTCTCTCGGTGCGCCGTTCCGGGAGAGGTTGTTTGATGTAGCATCCAACTGTTCCGAACGAGACAGGCAGCCGTAGGATGGGAACACAGAATTTGAAAGAAATCTGCGGTGGACGGCAACCAGTGTTCCGATCGCCAATCCAACCCTCTTCCCATTACCCAGATGTCTCTGTGGCAGCCAGCACATTGCACTAAGTGAAAAATATAATATATTAACATGTTCCTATTATTGAGTGTAATAGATTTGTAGTGTTTATATATAGACCTCCTTCCCACATTCCTATAGCTCGAAATTATCTTGCTGCCACGGTGGTAAAAACGCAGCATCAAAAATAACAGAGGCAGTCAAATGCCAACTATATCTGCACAGTTATTATGTTGTAAACAAAGTTAGCCCAAGTTAGAAAACCTAGTTTGTAGCCTTAATTCTGTTACTTTCTTGTCTGGCTACCCAGACTCTTGGATCTAGCTGAACACTACATTAGCATGTAGCAAACAATAGAGCTGCAGTACTGTCAGGGTACGAGAGCTACATTGGAAGGAGAACAGAAAGGAAAGCACACAGTTGTCCTGCTCGAATAGTTGAGTGATATCACAACACCTAATGGTATAATGGTTAATACATTTTACTGAGTGTGTAATGCATATTAGCCAGAGGCATGGGAATGGCAGAAAACTAAAATTAAGTTACATGCCAACATTGCTAGCACAGATTCATCACCTTTTTCCATAATTATGAGCATGTTTGTATTCTTTACTTTTAACAAAAGCATTTGCGGTAGACAGAGTAAAGAGTGTGCCTAAATAGCAAGACAACCTGCTAGAACGCTTGACCACTCAAAGCAACATACAAATTGCTCTGCATGCCTTATTAAAGTAATACAATAATTGACTACATGTGCTTGTATAATACATATAATACATACGGTTGACTGTCTTTTAGTTGTTAGAGACCCTTAGGGTCTGAACATCTTTGGTGGACATTTGGTGATTGCTCTCTTTCCTACTTCGCTGTTTGAGAACATCCAAGAGCTATGGAACTTAACTGTATTTAAGACTGAAATATTAAATGATATGACAATACCCTTTTACAGTGTAGCTAAAACTTAGTTTAGACTACAGGATATGAGAGGATTTATGTTGGCTTTGTCGTAAACTTCAAAATAAACAGAGTTCACAACTCGGACGACTGCCATCTTGTTGTTTGAGAGTGCATTACATATATATATGGCAAAAGGGTAATGAGCGGCCAGGGCTCATTGATGCATGTACGGAGCGTGGGCTGAAATTGCTGAAACATTAATTCTGGTTTTGATAGAAAGATGTCAGAACACACAATGCATCGCAGTTTGTTGCATATGGGGCTGTGTATCCGCAGACCAGTCAGGGTGCCCATGCTGACCCTTGTCCACTGCCAAAGCGTCTATAATGGGGACGTGAGCATCAGAACTGGACCTTGGAGCCATGGAAGAAGACGGTCTGGTCTGATGAATAAATAACAAAATGTACATCACGTGGATTTCCGAGTGCGTGTGCATTGCTTACCTGGAGAACACATGGCACCAGGATGCATTATGGGAAGAAGGCAAGCCGGTGGAGGCACTGTGATGCTTTTGACAATGTTCTATTGGGTCCTGCCAATACGTACCACCAACCTAAGCATTGTTGCAGACCATGTTCACCCTTTCATGAAAACTGTATTCTCTGATGTCATCGGCCTCTTTCAGCAGGATAATGTGCTCTGCCACAAAGCAAAAATGTTTCAGGAATGATTTGAGGAACACAACAAAGTGTTGACTTGGCCTCCGAATTCTCCAGATCTCAATCCAATCGTGCATCTGTGGGATGTGCTGGACAAACAAGTCCGATCCAAGTCATACAATTACATTACCGTAGAGTAGTGTGTTACATTACCATTATTAAACGTCTCAGGTCAGTGACACTATTATAACTAAACACAGTTGGTGGGTGTGTAATATGGAACTGCTTGAACACAAAAACATTTATCTATGGGGAATCTTTGTTGAGGTTTCTTTTTAGTCTTCTACATCCTCAGTCAAGGAACTAAGCCCTAAAAGAAGTCAAACTTGAATTAATAGGCATATTACAAGGCTTCCTTTCTACAAAATCGTTGACAGTGACCTTCAAATCCAGGCTCCTGGCCCTGATATTTTCTTTAATAGTGCTAACCCTCAGGTATATTTGGATAGCTTTCAGTTTGAAAAAAGAATGTTCCGTAGTGCCCGGCTGGCAACCATTTCTCCTTGAATGACTCAATAATTGCTATTCAACTAACTGGTAGAGTGGCTTATGTTCGTAATACATTTCCTACATGTATTTATAGCGTTTCATGTATTTAGGTTACATGTGGGATGAAAGCTGGTTAAGGAGGGTATGATGACATGGGGCAGCATGGAGATGTAGCCAGGAGACCGGGGGTAACTCCCCTACACTCATGACAAGTGCTGTGTGGTCTTTATGAATGCAGAGGGCGAGGACATTCCATGTATAACCTATCTGAAAAACGGCACGGTACACAGGGCAAGTGTGATGCACAGAATGATTTGCCTTAAGTGGTCGGTTCCGGTGAGTTTATGAAATGTTAATGTCAAACAAAGAAAACTGTCACAACAAGTCTACATGTGCTGCACAGTGTTTTGGAAACGTGACAACATTATGACCTTATGATAATAAATGTTATCTGTGATGATGCTTTTCCTTTGATAAGCATGTAAAGAATGTTGGGGTTTTTGGTAATAGAACGGTGTCCAAGTCAATATTACTAAGGTGTGGTTTTGATACAATATATGGATCCCTGTTACAGATTATTGTGAAATGATATTGAGCTACAATGTTCTTGATGACCACAGCTCAGTATGATATTCAGATCTGGCATCCTACCTCACAGAAATGTAGACCTGTAACAGCAACTTGAGCTTGATCATTTTCAATGTATCTTCACCCCCCCGAAATAAAACAAACCTTCTCTATTTGCTATGACCCACTCTCCGCCTTCATAGCCACATGTGACATGGTAATTCCACCAATGAAATTGAACGGCTGACCTCCGACATCACAGCTCTGTGGCCTTAATCATAAGAGACGTTAAGTACTTCTTTGTCCATTCAGTGGCCTAATGTTGCCATTAGAAAACCATTACACCCCAGCAAGGCCCTGAGCTCTGCAGTCGTGACATAAACGTGTCCAGATCCCCCTCCCAGCCACTTGACAACATAATTATCACGGATAAGTCCCGAGAACAGGCCGCTACTGGTCAATATTAATTACTTGGTGCATACGTACACAGAGATTTAAGTCAAGGTAAGAACCGTTAATCGTCGCATCGCATCGACCGTGTGTGTGCATTCGTGTGTTATATGAGGGTGAATCCCCCGATTGCCTCCAAATTAACTGAAAATATCATTTGTGGAATTTTGATGTGTTCATAAAAGGAAACCCTTGGCAAGCTAAGGTTTTCTCGCTCCATTTTTGTAGCCACTCCGGCAGCCAACTGTGCTTGACACTGTCCTCTGTGCAGCATCACATCCAGCAGGCTGTGAAGCTCCCGAGATTTCCTGACTTCCTTAAACAGCTGGTGTTTCGTAACACCTTGGAAAAAACACTCCCATATTTCACAAATATCATAAATCTGCCACTCAGCGTGTGTGATTGACAGCAGCATATTCACACCGGGCAGGATTGTTACAGTACCTCCATTTGCGTCATAAGACAAGACAATGATTTGGGTTCTGTGGGTTTTATGGAGAGGTGGCGACAACTGTTTTTCAACTTTGTACATTGTCAGGTTTTCTTCCTAGATCTGTGCCAGACTACTTCTGCTTAGGGTTTGGCCACAGAGTAGTCACTCCCAGTAATTAGCTTTAAAATGAGAATGTGTTCCATTGGTTATCTGGAAAGTGCTTTACAGTCTAACCAAACCATGCCTCATAGAATGTAACAACTGATGTAGGTATCATTGATCAAGTGGAATGTGCTGCAACTGTTGAACGTAAGCATGCCCCTTAACATTGTTTAGTTTTTCTTTGTTTCCACACTGCCTACTCAAACCCAGATCCAATTAGAAGACTAACTTTCTACCCAGTGACAGAAGTAAAATGAAGGTCCCAGAATTGCAGGTGAAAGACATCTAAAGTTGCTGTTAAAACTGTCTTCTACCCAAAACCAACTAGGAAGTTTGCTGCAGTGTGAAAGGAAACCAGTATATGGTCCTGTGTAGCTCAATTGGTAGTGCAAGGTGCTTGCAAAGTATTACATTCCACGAGATGGGGTTGTACAAAAATGTATGCACTTATTATTCTAAGTTGCTCTTCAGTCAGATTGAGGCAGTGATTAGATCCATAATTTCTAACACTTTCTCGAAGGGTATGTATGCAGATTGAAGAGAAACTCACAAATGTTGAGCTAACCATAGGACACATCTGCCAATCAGCTGTTTTACCCAGTTCGACCCAGTTTTAACCTTCGTACCGTCACTTCATGATTTCCCCAAATCTACACTGGTGAAAAATATTTATTAAGGACAATAAATATTGATTTTTTTATGACTGGGCAAAATGTTATGAATGGAGGGTAACACCCCATTTGGTGTCTCAAATCACAGAGAAAATAAATGTCTCTGGTTTAAGGAATTGAGTGTGTTCTATCCATACGTCAAAAAAGTGACTCTGTTGCTGAAGTTAAACAGTTTTCCAACCTCTTTAGAGACTTCTATTAGCCTCTAGCCTCTTAGCTTTTCCAAGCTCCTACAATCGAAGAACAGAACGTACAGCTTTGTTTTTAGGTAAACCGTTTCTCACACCGTTTGAGTGACAGAGAGACGCGTCCTGGCGGCTGAAACGAGACAGGCTATTCCACTGACAGATCATTCACAATATTAGGGTACACCTACTTGGGTCTTTTCACACAATTGTAATTACCCTCGTCAATTCGCAGCCTACTTTGTTACTACTGGTGAGCAATGACCGGATCTTTAAGAAAAGAAAACTACAGCATTATTAGAAAAATGCATTTGAATATGTACGTTAATTTACAGTACACCCACATTGACATACTTGGATTGTTTGGGTATGTCATTTTCACTTCAACACTACTGATTGATAATGATAATAAAATGTTTAAAATTGCTGAAATATAAATTTTCTGTCACTGTCTATCTGTTTTTTTACATTGACTGGGGGGAATTGTGCTCACTCTTCTTTAAGTTCCCCCATTTACCCTACATGTGTTTTTGCTATCTTCTTTAAGACCGTTCCATTACCCTCCATTTGTTTTTTGCCATTCTGTTGAAGCTTGCTTGTTTTTTTCTGGATTCATGTTCTGTTGCAATATCCATGTTTTCAGCTTTCTGACCGATGGCTTTGTATTGTGACAATGTTCTTGTTATTTTATAATAATTATAAATGTATTATATGTTGTGAAGTGTGTGGCATCGGTTGATCAAAGGTGAAACTATTCTTCCTAGTTAAGACAGCCGAACTTCTATGTTTAAATTAGGTACCAACGTAAATGACAGGCTAGAAAGAAAGATACATTATGTACAAATGAATGAATATAATACATTAATTGGACAGCAACATGAACGAAGAAACATTATATGGTGGCTCAGTGCTATTTTGCAACTGTTAGCAGGCACAGGTGGTTGAAGTACATATTCTTGGTTTTGGTTTGAGGGTATTTGGGCATTGGTCTTACCATATAGAAATGAAAATCAATTTTATTCATAGTTCCCCTGGGCCTCAGCTCTAGCCATTTTGTTTGCCCTTTTGTGCTTCCTGTCTCAGCATATTTTCTGCTGTCACTGTGCTTCTTCTGTTTTCTTGTTCACTGTCCGCCTTCGCTCAGGTCTTATACGTTATAAGAAGCCAACGCAAACAACTTAGGCTGTACTGCAAATTAGCGCCAAGCCTATGTGTTTGAATGAACACATGTTGATTACTACTACGGGGCTCCAGACTAACATGTTCCCCAGTTGTCCATGGTCCAACCACCAGATGATCAAGTGTTATCATATTTCTAAGCCATTCACATTGCTTTTAAGTGCAATAAATAGACTACTGAGGTATCCAAGCAAGTTTATTTCATCTCACACAAAGAATGTATGCTTCAGTGTTCGGCAACCTAATCCAGTGACTGTCCTTGTTGGCTGCCAATAAAACAACAGTTGCTTTGTTTTACTGTAAAAATAGGACTCCAGAATATTTCAGATCTTAATTCAATGGAATTAAATATGTACCTGGATCTTCACCCACAATAACAGCATAGGCTAATTCATTCAAACACAAATCATCAGAGCGAATCTCTTTGCTGATCGCACGTTGAACTGAATGTGATTGTGTGTGAATGTAGTTCAGCTGTCCGTGAGTATGGGCAGTCTATTCTTGACAACTGTCAAGTTCTGAAACATCAAACAAGAGGAAGTTGACACATTGACCAACAGCTATGTCAATAGGTTGACGTAGCTGTCAACCTATTGAAAGACAACCGATTTCGTTAGGTGAACTAGATCTAAGATGACATGGGAATGCTTTGTCATTTGAAAGTTTGTGAACACTTCTTTGTTTGTATTTTTTAAGAAATATGGACATCTTTTAAACAATATCTATAGATAAAGGTGATGTAATTGAACCAAAAACAATGGCATTGTAATGATATTATTTATTTAACAAAAGATAATATACTAAGGAAAATGTTAGGACACCCTATGCCCTAGTAACTGGTATTGCCCCCTTTGGCTGAAATAACCACAATAAGATGTTTCCTATAACTGTCTACCAGCCTCTGACCAGCCTCTGACATCAACTGAGAGAATGTTTTTCCTATTCCTCCATACAGCATACCAAAAGAAAAAAGAAAAACCGCCAATGGATACAATCAATTAGAAGCTTGATGTTGTCATCATATGAACACGATATGGGAGCAAGTGTTCACAAATGCTCTTTCATCATTTCATCAAATGCTCTTTCATCATTGTATGCATACTCAGCTAAATTATGAAATGTATTCTAAACCAACCACATACAGTGTGACAGGTAGGCATAAATGATCTCTAGACTATATAAAAGGTATAAAGATATGCCCAATATCATCTATCCATCTTTGTGTCTGGACACTGTATCAGGATGCTGCAATGAGATGCAATTTATCTCAGCAAACCAACTGAATACAAATGGGATTCTATTTCCGGCAGACTTTTTTCACATCAGACATTGATGGGGTCCCAAATGGCATACCATTCCACAGGGCTCTGTCCGAAAGCACACTTCAGTATATAGGAAATAGGTTTCCATTTGGGACACCAATGTGATTTGTTTCTCTCCCTTTGAGTACCATTGAGATTACATGAACAGTGTTCTGACCTTCCTCGCTGTGCTGTAAGGACAGCTATTCGAGAACTCCACGCAGTAATCCTCGGTACTCTCTGAAAGCTTTTGTTTGATTCCCAACTGAATTAGTACATATTTGAGTTCATATTGCCGTATTAAGGGGGTTGGTAGAGCAACAGTGTTGACTTTCGCCGGACGCACACTGTACTCGCAAGTTGTGGCATCTTGAACTGAACTGTGGCTGTATTAAAGCCTAACATGTCTTCGTAACTCACTTAGCAAGGCTGTTGTTCTAGACAATAGCTTGTACTAAATCTCTTGTGGTCCTACTTCTGGGGAGATTAACCTTTCCAAGAATACCATTAACCTTTCCAAGAATCCCTGTGCAAAAGATGCGTTCTCCTTACCTTATGTGGACACATCATATAGGGAGGTGGACTGATGCGTCGGTTCTTAAAAACTGATATCATCCCCTCTGTGATAAATAGTTCTATGTGTGAGGATGATAGGACCATGCTGGGCTTTTGTTCTCAATGACAGCACACAAAACCATCTGCAGTTAGAATTAGAATCTGCTGGTCCACATGCATTGAAGAAGATGCAAATAGTAGTGTTGTACCAGTGAAATGTGTGGTTTTAACCAGTTCCATTTAGACAAGTAGAATCTCAGAAAATTGTTAAATATAGGCATAGAGAAGGATTTTCATCATTCTAATCCATCTCAAGTATACAGTAGGAAAGACACAGCACAATCTTAATCATTTCTGATACATTTGTTCATATCTATTTTCCATATTAAAATTCCATTCAATTACAGGGATCCTAAAACGAATCAAATTAAACAGAGCCTAAAACAATTCCAATAGCAAAATGATCCATCTCATGATCACTTTTGAACAACCTCTTATCTTGTATAGCAAAAAGTCAGTCTAAAGTGTTTGTCCAGAATGTACAATAACTACATGATATCCAGTTCAAGAAGCACCTTCCCCTTATTCTTATTTGTCTAAATACTGAAATAAACCCCCCAAAAATGCAACTACTGCTGCTCACAATCTGCTGTTAATCACAATAACTCTGTCAGGCCTACCAGATTCATTTGCTCACAGAATCTGTCCACAAGAGATTAGTGTAAAGCTAAACATTTAATGACGGCTCTTAGCGGGTTTGGGTGCCGGTGTTGGCAATACTTCATTGCTGCCGCAGAGCTTTTCCCGACACACAAGCACAGCACACAAACACGCGCACCCTCCCCAGGCAGGCAAAATGCTCCTCAGTCTCTGGCTCGCAATGGGCTTGGAGGGGAGGGCAAGAGAAAGAAGGAGGGACAGGCACCTTTCAGACTAACATGCTATGTGGGGGGGGGGGGGGGGGGGGGGGGGGGGGGGGGGGGGAGATGGGCAATCCCACCGTTGATTGATAGCTCGGGATGTCTATGTGTGTCTGTACTGCCCTTCAGTGTGCCTATACCATATGTTTATATGTGTTCTGCCTACAATAGGGACATCTCTTGTAAAAAGAGCGAATGTCCCGGTATCATTGGGTTTCTGTACAGCAAAGACGACCACATTATATAAATATACTGTTACTGTTGAATGGCACTATGCACTGTTGTTGCCCCTACCTCTGGCTCTAACAGTGGGGGTGGGAGTAGTTGTGGGAGGTAGTATAAGTGTTAGTAGTATCAGTGGTAGCCGTAGAATAGTAGGAGTAGTAGTAGTAATAGAGCCAAAAGTGCAGGAGATAAATAACAAGAAGAACTCTAATAGTAGCGTCAGTATTCTTTCGGGTCTGTCACTGACGCACATGCAATTATAATGAACAACGGAACTTTGTATTCCCTCTTCTATGTAGGTAACATAAATTAAATGGGGTTGAATTGAAGGGATTGAAGGTAGAAAAAATAACCTTCCAAAGAATATGAGCACTCGCTTACATTTTCACAATTATTTTTGTTCGATCAATGAACACTTATCTTCTTTCATTTAACAGAAAACCATTGATGAAAGGCAATTTCATGGTTTCAGCGTCTGAATAACAACAACGACTGTAAAATCAAGGTACCAGTGGCACCCCTTTGAGGGTCAGACCAAAAAAACTGAAGAAAAGGGAAATTCATGCTTTCTTAAATTAGACAGATATTTAAATGAGGCCACTTTTTTTGGTAAATGGCCACTTGTAGGTCCATTACACACCAGCATGAGTTACTTCCCCCGAGAGCAAATTAATGGGAACTCTCTTTACCGCCGCTTGAGATTGCACAGTTATTGTGAAGTGAGCCTATTAATCAAAGTTATCCTTTCCAATAGGGGAAAGGAACTTTTTTCGCACCGATATAGCTATCTAATTACCTCCTGTGGTCCTCCCTACATCATCTCTTTCAGCAGCGAATTCAAACACGAAGAGAGAGGTTTTCATGAAGGACGGCCATGACATTTGTCATCGAATTGGTGACATTTTGATAGGGAGAAAATGTCCCCTGCCCACTGTGTTTTCTGAGGGACCAATGCAAATGCTAAGGTACGTTAGCAACTGAAACTGAAAAATATGTTTTGGAAGAAGCAGTGTTGGGACCAATTACCAATATTTCTTGAACTGTGTGGTTTTTTTTAAGAGGTGGGGTATGAAACATTAGGACACATCCACACTAAACAACATTAAATATTTAGTTATTATTGAAATACATTAATTGGCCCTTAACCTAGGAATTTTACATTTCAGAATTATTTTTTGTGCATATGGAATATTTCTGGGATATTAAATTTTTTCATTTCATGGAACATTCCTGTTGCCTATGTAATCACAGACAATTTATTTTTAATGCTGGTCTACAGAGAGTCATTTGGACTTTTTCATATTTGGGTCTTGGATATTTTCTTGATCTGCATGCATGAAAGAAGTACAGAAGCTGATGGGTGCAGGGGGGGGGTTTAACCTGGAACACATTTCCATTTACAGCGAAAAATGCGCCAAATGCACAGGGTACTTTGCCTCTGTGACAGTAGATGGAAACTATCTGGAATGTTGCTAGCAGCGTGGCTTCGGGGAGTCACGTACTGTATGTTTATGTGGTTAGCATCGACCTCATCTCTTAGCCAAAGGTTATCTGTCTACCTGTTGACAGGGGAAGAGTGAGGGACGAGACGGTGCGCGAGCCACAACTCGAGAGAACGCGGAGGAAGGCACTCCAGCGAGGAGCAGTCAACCATCCACTTCCTGTGGATGATCAATCGTGTCAGCGTCTTCTCACCCCCCTCGCCTCCACCAGTATACAGAGCGATCGCCCTGATTGTTGTGCCCCCACCCTGTTGCCCCCGACAGCCATGTCCTTAATGACCCGGCCAGGAGGGGCCGGTGACTAGTGGTCGGTGCTGATAACCCGGGCCACCATCAGTCACCCACAGCAATGGACACGGCAACGTGGCAAAGACCATTGGTGCGGTGATGACAAACAAAACATTCCCACAATATTAGCAGGTCTGAGGTTATTTTTACAGTTATATAATTTTTGGGGTTTGAATGGCAGGTATTCTGGTTTTATTACATCAAGCACCAAGGCCGGAGATTATTACAATGTACATTTAAAGGCTCACCCACATAGTATGTACACACAAGCACTTAGTTGTTTTTGACACATGAACACACTGACACTGGCTTTCTTTTGGTATATAAATCATAGTATTGTCAATAACCAGAAGGACGTTCCAGATATTGACATTGTCATTTTGTCAGGGAGAGTCTTTTTTATGTTGTTAACATCGATGGCCTCATTTTGACACTTCATATGTCAACACTTCACATCTCACTTAACGTAAGATTCAATGACATAAATTCCTCTACTTCATGACACCTACAGAAGTCGAGTGAGTAAAAAGTATGTGTAATAAAGTAGAAGAATATTCTTTAGGATGGTCAAAATGTCTCAGGATAGTGACAGATTGCTGACTCTACTGGCTAATATGCTTATTAACATGTTATTGCTATCTAGAGAGAGAACTGATTACCACACAGTGCTGATGACTATCCAGGAAAATCCAAAAGGTATCCATCATCACTCTTTCACACGTCATCACTAACAAACACACTCATTAAAAATAGTTTCTTATTTATTTTTATTTGTTCTCCTTTGTGCACTAGGGAGAGTGCATACAGTAGATGGTTTACAGTTCTAATTAGAACTCCACTTGGAATCACACATATATTCCTAGAGTTTGCTCCAAATTGCTCCCTGGGGCTCTATACTGAGAATTGGGTTACATTTGGGAAGCAAACCTGTACTACTTAATTTTGTATTTTGACAAAGGACACAAATGAAAGTGATGTGTCCCTAAAGAGCAATCTCAATACAATGCAGGACAAGCACAGTTCCAAACATTAGGTTGATTTGAGTAAAGGCACAGTCCTAATGTGGACACCGCTAGTTTATTGAACTTGCACACTACTGACTGGCTGTGTGGGGGGGGGGGGTTGTTGTTGTTACTTGTGACTAATTCAAGACCCATTCTATGCCATGATTCATCCATCTTGCTTTTCCTCATGTCTGTATTGTCTTTCGATAAAGCTATAATTTCCCCTTACCAGAGTGGATTTACAGGGTATCCCAGCAACAACCGCCAGTTCAAATTGAACCAAATTAGAAAGGCTGCTCGTAATAGCACACGCTGATAGGATTCTGTGCGCCAATAGAAGATTGCGGCAAGCTTGAAATGGATAAATCAGTTTGACAAGACGGAGTCAGGCTGGTGACCTTGGTGAGCAAACCTGTAATAGAGAAAGAAAAGTAATTTGGGTAATTTGGACTGTTTTTTGTATTGGCTGGATTTAGTACTGTACGTTTACGTCTTGAGTGGTGTGTGTTTTTCGATGCACCGGAAAATTGACTCAGTTAGATGTACAAAGAGATTTGTTGGCTCCTGGGAATCGTCTGTATAGCGGCTATGAGTGTTAGATAACAACAAAAATCTACATGGTAATAGATTTTTCTTCCCCAGAGGGAAGAAAGAATAAAAAATAAATATAAAAACACTGTCTCAATTTTATTATTTTTGATGGACTATATTAATAAAACCGTTGAAAGAGTGCAGAAACAATATCAGACAGCATATTGTTATACCTAAGGTCATACATCATACATCGCAATAAAATTACAGTAAAATGAGATGCATGGTCTGGTATGTCATTATTGCACACAAGCAGAACTTGGGACATTAGCAATAAACAGGATGCATTCGCAATCTGAGTCTCACAGACCTGCAGCATTATTATTAACTAGGATTCACTGTCCATCTAAAATCTCCCTCTTCGCTAGCAATAACACAGCAATTCCAAATGTTTCTCATTTAACATAATTCCAAATGTTTCTCATTTAATCCTAGAAAGAGTAACAATATATGGACAAAAGTATTGTACACCAATACATTATACCAACTGGAGCTTGTATGACATCC
Organism: Novumbra hubbsi; assembly: GCA_016801125.1. Classification (NCBI taxonomy): domain Eukaryota; kingdom Metazoa; phylum Chordata; class Actinopteri; order Esociformes; family Umbridae; genus Novumbra; species Novumbra hubbsi. The sequence goes on along the minus strand of JACXGK010001235.1, from coordinate 54,105 downwards.
CATTCTAAATCCATAGGCATTAATATCGAATTGGTCCCTCATTTGCAGCTAAATGGAAATGCTTTCTACAAGATTCTGGACTGTGTCTGTTGGAATTTTTGCCTATTCTTCCAGAAAAGCATTGATGAGGTAGGACACTGATTTCGGACGAGAGGGCCAGGCTTGCAAACTTTGTTCTAGTTCATCCCAAAGGTGTTTGATAGGGTTGAGGTCAGGGATCTGTGCAGGCCAGTCAAGTTCTTCCACACCAAACTCATCCAACCATGCCTTTATGGAACTTGTTTTGGTCACTGGGGCTCAAATCACTGGGTCATGCTGGAACAGAAAAGGGCCTTCCCCAAACTGTTCCCCAAAGCATAGAATTCTCTAAAATGTCTTGGTAAGCTGAGGCAATAACATTTCCCTTGAGTGGAGCTAAGGGGCCTAGGCCAAGCCCAGAAAAACAACTCCATAGCTTTATCCCTCCTTCACCAAACATTACCGTTGACACAATGCAGTCAGACAGGAAACGTCCTTCTGGCATTTGCCAAACCCAGACTCGCCATCAGACTGCCAGAAAGGGAAGTGTGATTTGTCACTCCACAGAGCACGTTTCCACTGCTACAGAGTCCAGTGGCGCAGTACATTACACCACTCCATCCAATTCTTGGCATTGTGCTTGGTTATGTAAAGCTTGCATACAGCTGCTCGACCATGGAGACCCATGCCATGAAGCTCCCGGTGCACAGTCTTAGTGCAAATGTTAATGCCATAGAAGGTTTGGAACTCTGCAGTTATTGAATCAGCAGAGTTGATTGTTGATCGTGGAATATCTAGGATGGAAGGAATTACACAAACTGATTTACAATGGCAGCATCCTATTAAAGTACCACGCTCAAATTCAGTGAGCTCTTTAGAATGACCCATTCTTTAACAAATGTTTGAAAAGACAGGCTGTATAGCTAAGTGCTTGATTTTATACAATTGGACTGAATAAAACACCTGAAGTCAATGAGAGGTGTAGCCCAATACATTTGTTCATATAGTGTATGTTAAATACTAGTATTTCAACCAGGAAAGTACCATTTGGGTGGGACCCTTTTGTGTGAATTAGGCATCGGAAGGTAAATATAATCATGTCAATTGACTGACAGAAACCTTTGTGTTAAGGCAAATGACCCTACTTAATTTAAGATGACTTAGACCACACAATGTATGATTATTTGTTTTGTTGATTACGCGCATGTAATTGAGAATTATGGTTACGCATTATGGGACAGACCACTCAAGCTCTTTAACGTGATTGATTGGTTTTCCAGTGGAGTTTTTACTCATTATAATAGTTGTTTGCTGAGTGTAGCAAATCTTATATATGCATTTTGTCATGCATAATGTGCTGTATCTTAATTACATTATTCCAAGATGCAATACATTAAAGATTACGAATGTTAAGATAACATAAAACATATTTTGGACTTAACTAAAAACTATTTCTGAGTCTCTATTCCTACAGTTGAGTTTGTCACATAGGGAAAAGACATTTCCTTTGTTACCTTGACCTTGAAATTTGTTTCTAAATCTCACACATAGAACTGGAGTAGCTGTGTTTTTCTGAGTACACTTAAGCAATACACACACAACAAGGAGAGCCCAGATACAGCCCTTAGCTTCCCTATATTGTCTATATACTTCACTTTCTGAGGCACTTTATTGCTATTATAAGCTGCTTATCATCGTAATTAGAATTGTACAAATGAAACATAAATTGTCATACCTGTGGTATTTTGTTTGATATGACATAGCTTAAAGACAATCAGCATTAAGTTGCGGAAATATATATATATATATATATATATATATACAGTGGGGAGAACAAGTATTTGATACAATGCTGATTTTGCAGGTTTTCCTACTTACAAAACATGTAGAGGTCTGTAATTTTTATCATAGGTACACTTCAGCTGTGAGAGACGGAATCTAAAACAAAAATCCAGAAAATCACATTGTATGATTTTTATGTAATTAATTTGCATTTTATTGCATGACATAAGTATTTGATACATCAGAAAAGCAGAACTTAATATTTGGTACAGAAACCTTTGTTTGCAATTACAGAAATCATATGTTTCCTGTAGTTCTTGACCAGGTTTGCACACACTGCAGCAGGCATTTTGGCCCACTCCTTCATACAGACCTTCTCCAGATCTTTCAGGTTTCGGGGCTGTCGCTGGGCAATACGGACTTTCAGCTCCCTACAAAGATTTTCTATTGGGTTCAGGTCTGGAGACTGGCTAGGCCACTCCAGGACCTTGAGATGCTTCTTACAGAGCCACTCCTTAGTTGCCCTGGCTGTGTGTTTTGGGTCGTTGTCATGCTGGAAGACCCAGCCACGACCCATCTTCAATGCTCTTACTGAGGGAAGGAGGTTGTTGGATAAGATCTCACGATACATGGCCCCATCCATCCTCCCCTCAATGTGGTGCAGTCGTCCTGACCCCTTGGCAGAAAAGCATCCCCAAAGAATGATGTTTCCACCTATGCTTCACGGTTGGGATGGTGTTCTTGGGGTTTTACTCATCCTTCTTCTTCCTCCAAACACGGCGAGTGGAGTTTAGACCAAAAAGCTCTATTTTTGTCTCATCAGACCACATGACCTTCTCCCATTCCTCCTCTGGATTATCCAGATGGTCATTGGCAAACTTCAGACGGCAACATGCGCTGGCTTGAGCAGGGGGACCTTGCGTGCGCTGCAGGATTTTAACTAATGGTTTTCTTTGAGACTGTGGCCCCATTCCACTTCCATTTTCTAATAATTGCGCCAACAGTTATTGCCTTCTCACCAAGCTGCTAGCCTATTGCCCTGTGCCCATTCCAGCCTTTGCAGGTCTACAATTGTATCCCTGATTTAGTCCTTACACAGCTCTCTGGTCTTGGCCATTGTGGAGAGGTTAGAGTCTGTTTGATTGAGTGTGTGGACAGGTGTCTTTTTTACAGGTAACAAGTTCAAACAGGTGCAGTTAATACAGGTAATGAGTGGAGAACAGGAGGGTTTCTTAAAGAAAAACAGGTCTGTGAGAGCCAGAATTCTTACTGGTTGGTAGGTGATCAAATACTTATGTCATGCAATAAAATGCAAATGAATTACTTAAAAATCATACAATGTGATTTTCTGGATTCTTTTTTTTTGATTCCATCTCTCACAGTTAAAGTGTACCTATGATAAGAATTACAGACCTTTACATGCTTTGTAAGTAAGAAAACTCGCAAAATAGGCAGTGTTCTCCCCACTGTAAATACGTGTAAAGTAAACAAATTCTTTGAGAAAAAATCCAACAAATCTGCAGATGCTAATGAACCAATAAGCCAGGTCAGATAGTATACACATAAATAGCTAACAGAAGCATTTTGGATTCCTATGGAGAGAAAAAACACTGACATTGGTTGTTAAGCTTGCTGCCTTGGCATTGACCGTCTGGTAGCAGATGGTTATGAAACACTTCCTATATGTTTGATTTGGACCTTGTCAGCACTGATGACTGCTATGGCTGTTGCCTCATTCAGTTTCAGAAAATCACCCCTAAAACGTTCACTTCTCAGCAGCTGCTGTTTGCTCTGCTTAGGGAGAATGTATTTAAAAATAATTAGCTCAGTGGCAATATTAGCATGCACTAGGGTTTGCATTGCTCACATCAAGACTTACATTTTGGTAATTCAGCTGATGCTGGTATCCCGAGCAGTGAGGGGAAACATGTTCATACTGTATTTTATATCACTGGTCCCCCATGAAGAAAACATATTCCCTACGCAGTAAAACTCTAGATTCCCTACACTGACGCATCTACCAGCATGAGTGATTTCCTTTTCCCCAGAGTGTCTCAATTCAGTTGGCAGAGCAGAGGTTTATTTTTTTGTCTTATGGCCACTGAGACAGAGTGAGTCTGCTTCTTCACAGCTTAGAATAGATCATGTGCATCCTGTCAACCCAGATCAACATCACAAGCTTGGCTACTTCTGCCTCTGATTTCTAAGGCTCCATTTAACATTTCAAATTCTAAAAAGATTCAGTGTAATCGCTTGTTAGTTTTTTTAAAACAAACATCCAGAATTGAAAACATAAGGAAAATGTAAGTGACTTTGATGTACTTCTTATCCTTGGTTGGGACTGACCGTAACGCAAGACATCCACCTTTCTCACTCAAGGTGTCTCAGGCCCTGAGGAAATGTTGAGATTATCCATCATTTAATAAAGACAGTTCCAGAATTTTCTGAATGTGCAACTGTTGTCTAATTGGTGGCATATGCTATCTGTCAAATTACCTGTAGCTGAGTTCCGTCTGATGAACTTGATCCGCTGTGATCTTTAACACAATTTTCTGGGGGAGGAAAAGTGGCACAAGGTGTGTTAATTATGAACTCCTGGCGCTGCGGGAGCCTGCTCTCCCTTTGCGACCTCTCCTTTGCGCCAGCTGTTTGCCTTCTGCGGCATTCTTCCACGGACTCGGTCACTGTGAATCATCCATGTGGTAAGACGAAAGCATGTGGAATTAAAGTGACTGTCAAAACCCATTTAGATTGAAGGCCTGATTGGGCCAATGTTGGTTTAACAGCTGCACAGCTTGTGTCAGCAGCACTGGGATAGGCTATGTGTCACATCTGTGTAACCAATTACACATACTCTGTGATATTGTTTTTACAACTTTTCACCAATTAAACCAGGCTTTTGATAGCTATTTGTGGCAAGAACTCCATTGTGTGTGTTTTTTTTTCTTATCAGTCCCCATCTACCAGTTATGTATTTTTATTGGACTATACGCATTTATGTCTGGCTGGCTAATTTAGAGAGAATGATTGAATGGTATTTTCTGCCAGGCTGTAAGTTAAATATAGAAATGTGTACTGTCTCACAGAGCAGTGGGGTTTCCCTGCTTTCCTCCTCCTCATGGGGCGGTACTCAGCTTCACAGGGCTGCTTCTCACCTCTGTCCAGTCAGCAGGGAAAGGTAGTCAAGTAACATTTCTAGTTATTCATTGCGGGTTGTACTCGTACCCATATACAAACTTTTCAATTTTGTTACATTTGACTGAGTCGCTTTAGTTAATTCTGAACAAAAAGAAAATGATAAAGGTTCCAGTGGAGCAGATTACCTCAGCTACTGTAAATGGAGAAAGAGAACAAACTTGCCTTCTCTGCTAAGTATATAAAAGTGGTAAAAACCAGAGCCTTGTCTTTTCTTTTTCAGTTACCCCAATAAATATTGCAAGATGCTGCCTTTAGGAAGCATGTAATGCAGTTCATTTAATCCTCACTAGCCTCCACGCGTTTGGTGGTTGGCATTTTGCAGGCTAAATTAGGGTGGATATGACTGCAAAAAGACAGCCGGCCAATGTCAGCAGGGAAGTTGGACAGCAGCGCCTAATTTGTAAAAGAGATTGTGAACCAAGAATACAAGCTTGATACTGGTGGACAGTAAATAAAATTAGAATTTGCTTCTTGATCTTCTAGATCTTGGGGCCTGTGTTATTTTTCTTGCCTTTCCGGCGTTGTATTATCTATTGGATACATTTGATGAGCGGAACAATTTTCAGCCAAAGCTTTTCTCTTTTTTGGGTGGAGGGGTTGCAGAGTTTACCATTGCATGTCAGCATTTTCCTTATAAAAATAAATTAAGTAGTTGTTAAGAGGAACCTCACCTTTAACTTAGTAGGGGATTCCACTGCTCCACCACCTACGGCTGTAAGTACGGCTTCCTTCTTCTTGGTGTGTCTCCCAGATGGAGAGCTCTCTTGGTTGGCATGATATGACACCACATAATATCATTTGACGTCAATGTGGGAAATCAACATGATATCCCGATTTGGAAATGAGTAAGGCTGTCATTTAGTAGAACTGTATGAAACCGTGCATGAATGAGGAATGCTTTCATAGTGCAATTGGTTGACTCAGGGATGAGGGTGGAGCTTAGGTCCCAACTCTGATGTCACCTCATAGAAAATGAAATGGAAAAAGTTTACACTAAGAGTTCATGTTATTATTAAAAACTGGGTTAAGAAAAGGTTATGTTCAAGAATAGGGGTTAAGGTATAATTTTAAGTTAGGGCTGATCAGAAGATAAAGCACTTAACCTGGTAATATGTCAGATAATGCAGCCCATTTTCTGCCTTTGGGGCAAATCTGTTTCCATAACAAGATTAGTGATGAAAAACGTTCACCTGCCATTCAGCTGATTCATTAACACTTTGGACTGCTTCATTGCTTTTGTGGACATTGTGGCTCACCCACATTAAGTATGTTAATGTGGTAAGACAAACTCTGACACCATTCGGATATCAGCAGAGTGCTATTACCACCTTTTAAGGACCACAGTTCCAATTCAGAAACACCTTTCTCGTGGGCTTAGCTGAACAAGCACCCTGTGTGTGGTGGTGAGTAACACCTCTGAAATGTAATTAGGGTCTAGCCTGAATGTCAAATTGCCTGTGAATACTCGGCTGTCATGGTCTAGTGGGGTGATGCCAGACTGCTTATATTCTGGGAATATATTCGTTTTGAATCCTTGGTTTTTCATTGCAGTATCAGCAACCACAGCAAATACTATATGTTCAATGAAGCTTTTAGGGCTTAGCGTTTTTTTTGCCATGCAAAAAATCTATGGAGGTTTTTGGCATTTTTTTAAATGTCTGCCCAGGCTACAGCTTATCTTTCTATTTAGTGCATTGGACCCGGACAAAGGTCACACTACCCAAAGGTCAGACTCAAACGTTGATCCGTCACTTTAAAGGGTCTTGGGTTCAATCGGGCTTAGGTAAAGACGATGATCTTGCACATTTGCAATTGCTTCACACACACCTACACACACTGTCTTACTCACTCCCTTGCTCTCTTACAAATGCTCAGATGCTTTTACATGTACACATGCAAGCAAGCAAGCACACACACAGACACACACACACCAAATGACACACACACCCATAGCCAGACAGCCAAGGTTCAACAGAACATTGTTTGGAGGAATGTCTAATCCAATATTCCGGTGGCATTGCATTCAACATACTTAAAGATGTAGTCTGTGACTTTTGCAAATTACAAACGTCCAATTCTGTGCTGGTTCTGTAATACTCTGTTTATATGTGCATAATCTATCAATTGCTAACGTACCTCTCAGGAGTGGATCTATTTTGTATACTGTGATTACGCTCTGTATGAATATAAATGGGTGCAATAATGTTCACTATCAACATGTCCCCAGTGGCATTGGTCCTTAATGACTTGCTTTTATGTGGCTCCTTAACGTAATTGTTTCAAAACAGAAAAAAAATGTCTAGTTATGAATAACGTTTACAGTTAATTTACGGATAAGGTTAAGGCTAATCTCAAGAGTACTGAGATTAGGGTTAGGATGAAGGGTGAGGGTGGGTCTAGATCGAATCAAACTCGCCAACAGCAGACTGAAAGTCTGTTTGGTAAACACCCGCCAAACATCTCCAACCACAATGCCCTGGAAAACAGCACCTACAATCTAATAACTGGTTTCAGCAGATACATGACATAGCAATTTTTTACTGGTCATGTCAGATGTGTAGCACATTCTTACAGTGTTAAAAAATGAAACATGCAAGCACTTATTATATCTCAAGTAACGAACTGGCAGATTTCCCAGCATACACAGTATGTTAATGTACTGTGAAACTGTAACCGTCTGGGACTAAGAAAAAGATTAGCATTATATTTCAAGAAACCCCGACTGGAGAAGCGCTATCTCTCCAGGTGCAGTCGTAATGACAAACACTTTGTAGGCCTAGTGGAGCAGCAGTGAAAACAAACGCCATTAAAGGGCAATCGAACTGAGTCATGGATTTGCCGAGGTGGACATTTTGGAATGCAGGTTGTTAGGGAACACTGTGGAAGGGACCATGGCATAATGACAATCTAGGAGCATGTGTGTCATTGTATTAGTTATGTTTGACATTTAAGATTAGAAGGTGTGTTTGTCTGTTTGTCTTTGCCAAGTTGGTATTCATCGAGGATAAGATTGCCTTTCTGAGAATGAAGCAGCATATGCTAATGGTGGGCGAGCACACCAAGGCTATTTAGCTGACACTGAAAAGGGGGTTGAATACATTATTTTCTATGCACTTCTTATTCCACTTATTCCACATAACCACCCAGTTAGAGAGTTTCTGCTGATGATTGCACCCATTCTTTATGTTGCCTTTTTCTGATGTTGAAACCGATTTAAATCTTTAGTCCAAAATGAAATCAAAGTAGATTCTCCACTACACAAATTAGCAGATATTGCTGTGTAGCAAAATTGCTAGTGTTACTTGCTTTTGTTTCCGAAGAAAAATAAATAACTCAGATCCAGAAACAAACTTTTTCTGTGTCCACGAAACAATATACATAATACATTTGCAGTGTATATCACAGTGTATATATGATGTTTCATAACTGCTAATAGTTATTCTGCACTACACTTCTGCACGACATTTCCTTAAACTATGAACATCCTTTTCAAAACTCACAACATACTGATTAAATACAGATTTCTCACACAAATTAAACTTTTTTTTCATACGCCATTGACAAGCATCAAATACAATGACACTACTAAATATAAATTGTACACTGGTGAGAGGAATTGAAAACATAATTGTTACAGTTTTTTCAGTTGCTTTGCTACTATTATTAATAGTATGGTGCAGTATCAGTACATTTGTTAAGTCATCAAAACTTAACATAGAGCAATTCAGTCAGTCCAAACAATGTTTCAAAATGATTCTTTGAAGTGTTTAAAGGCTGTTACGGTTTATTCTACTGTTTTCACATTAGTTTCAATATTGTAATTGTACGCTACCCATCCCAATTGGCTGAAATTAACTTCAGAATTAATATCCAATAACCTTATAATCAATGAAAACATCATAGACCTTCCACCTCCTTAATAAAAAAGAGATTATGGGACCAGGTCTAGGGTCAGGAATCTTGGTCTGGCTCAGGACCATTCCTGAATCACCTCTGAATGGTGGAACCTAACATTATCAAATGCAATATCAATGAAGTGTGTAGCCACATTTTAAGACCAAATAAGTGGCTCATGTTCTATCACCCCATCTTCAGATATGGCTGCACACATGAATATTTTTCCTTCACATTGTCAAGGCACATAGGCAGTTGCTCATTGGTCAATGATATCCTGTCTGTCCTGCACCATGTTGAAAGACATGGCCAGTGTTTACATGGTTATATGCTTACCAGAAGTGGGTCTACAGTGGAGGGCATGTCCTGTATTATGACAGTATTGTACATAGGCAATGCAGTTGCATCTTTTGTGGCTCACACTACTAACACCAAGGTTGTGGGTTCGAATCCCAACAAGGTTACATACCTTGGTCTTAGGGTGGTGATTCTGTACTTTTCAATCTAAACATGGTTGGCAAAACTATGTAATATACATACAGACATTCACCAGATGGTTGAGTGATGATCAATAAGGAACGATGAGCATAGCGACAGTAAACTTTATTTTAACAATAAAGAACAAAATCCAGTCAAAATAAAAAAAAACAACTAGAAAGGCATGTTTCACATTGAAATACATCTCGTACTCTGTAAGAACGAGATGTATTTCAATGTGAAACATGCCTTTCTAGTTGTTTTTCTGTACTCAGTCAATGTCAGATGTACTTGATTATCTGTTTATTTTGTGCTGTGGGTGGTGAAATATTACAATATATGGGTGAAGAGCACCAATGCATCTGTCATGTCCTGGCTGGGGCCCCAGGCCTTCTCTATGCCTTGGGGCTCACCCCCAGTCAGGACATGACACTTAGAGAGGCCTCTGGCCTTCTCTATGCCACTGTGGGCTCCCCAGTCAGAGCAGCTGTCATCAGTTGTCTCTGATTGGGGAGCCTACTTAAGTTGGGTTTTCACCACACTAGTTGTGGTTTATTGTTTGTGTTTGTCCTTTGTTTAATGCCAATGCACAGTGGATACTCTGCACGTTTCTTTGTAAGTTGCTTATATGTTTTTTGCTGTTTCATTCAGCACCTTTCATTTTGCGTTTACAGTCCGTGTAGTGTTTGTTTTGTGTTTTTGGATTAAATTCACCTTTTACTTTTAAAAATGTCTGCATTTGGTTCCAAACCACACCTGAACCGTGATAGCATCAGATTTTTTTTTTATGGTTTTAATGAATCGTTAATCATAATGTGTACAGGAATTCCCCCTATAAATGTTTTCATTTTCACAATATTGTAAAACGCAGAATATGTCTACTGTATATAATTAAGTGGACAGAAAATTCTCTAATATTTTTATTTATTTTGCCCTGTAATTCACCAAAACTTGAAATTTAGCCTGTACAGACAAGTAGGGATTTTTTTTTTTTTAAGTCAGTCATGAAAAAACATGTTTACTCTGCCTGGCCACAACTTTGTTGTGTGTACAGTTTTGCATCATAGTGTGAATGTTACTGGTTTGAGTGAATACAGGTGAATAGTGATCATGGGTTAGTGTACATGGTCTCTTGGGATTTAGAAAAATGGTTTTGACTTTCCACTGTAATCCATCAAATCAAGTGATTGCACACTTAATTAGAATTATAGTCATAAATACAAATTAATTGTGACTCAGTCTCCTGTTTCTTACCTTGGCCAAAAAGGATCAGGCTATATTTTTACTTCATGATATAGTTACTCAGTAAATAGCTGTTACAAAATGTAACGGTGATAAGTCAAATATACACACTGTACCACTACATGTGCAATCTTCCTTGGATAGTATTGCCATCTCCTGTGTAGAGACAGTTCTCCAGGAGGAGCACAACAAAGTTTACCGTAACTCAAGAGACGCTTTGCCCAGTGGTGGAGATACAACTGACAGAGGCTCTAACCCACAAAGAAAAAGAGGAAAAGTTTTAAATGTCCACAGAACACATGGGCTGGAGACCTGGGCTGGAGAACCAAAAAACTGTTGGCATGTACAGGTCCCTATGGCAGATTATTTGTTGCAAGTGGTCGTGTCCTACATACAAATTGCTCTTTTAGAACTGTTAGAAACCTGTTGAAAGTGGAAGAACCAGCCCCTGACACCAAAATGGTTTGAAGAAAAAGGGAATGTGCAATATTTAACCTTTTCCCACTGCCCCTGGCATTGGAACTGCCTCTTAAATACTGTGCTCTCTCAGCCAATGATCCAGCCCTAAAAGTGATATAGCCTTAGAGGGTCAGCAGGATTCCAAACAAGAAACTAGAAAAGGTACTATTCCAAGGAAATTGTAAAGTGTGCTTGCAGTCGCACCAGCTATATCCGATGTCCAGCTGTGTACTGGTAGAAAGGTAACACGTGTAAAGCAGCGAAACACCTGACGGCTGGTTAAAAACAGCAAGTAGTGTCCTTGCTCCAACACACCTTGTCGGGCAAATCTTGGAACTCCAGTGAGTGATACGGAACTGAGGGTTTGGGAGAGCGTTCTCACCGGTGGTTTGCCTGACAAACTAGAGCTGCTGTTTTCCGTGAGGCCCCACTTCGTACATGTTGTGGCTATGTTTTTGCAACAAAGACGTGAGTATTTTCTAAACCTTGCAACGAATATCGGAAACAACACACATTTTCTCCTGAATAAAAAATACTGAATAGCTGGCAAAAGGGTAGCGATATAACTTCAGCCTTACTTTTGACATAGTAAGTCCCATGGTTGAAGTCAATTTAATCTCATTGCATAAACAGTAATGTAGCTAGCTAGCATTACTAGCATTACATTCAGAACCAGCAAACATTTGCATGGCATCATTCTGGAAAGTTTGAGTAAGGTATGTTGCTAGGTAACTGGCGTTCAGTGTGGCTATTTGTCACAAAAACGTAAATAAATCCTAAACCTTGCAACAAAACCTTCCACAAAATAATAGCAACGCAATCGGAAATGAGACACACTTTTAGAAACCTGTCTTGCCTCCGTAGAGCGAGAAGTTAGGGTGGCTATAATAATAAATAAAAAATATATATTTATGTGAGATATAAGTAGCGTTGCTCGCCGCCTCCTCCGACATTAAAATTGTAATCAATTTATGGCTGTTTTTTTTTTTTTTTCTTTACTCTTGATGTGAAACTTTCATTCATTAATTCTAGTGGGTTAATATGTATTTGAATGTCCCCTTAGATTTGTACAGCTACTTCACTGTGTTTTTCTGAAGCAAAATAATGGTGATGTCTCTGCCGCATCCTGGAGTAATGGTTAAATAAGTGTTGTGTCCTACAAGGAAAGTGCCTAACACAGAATGTAGCATCAGTTCATTTTGATGACAAGAGAAAACTGTCTGTTGTTCTTGGAGATGTACCCCTATATTTATGTGACCACAGTGTAAGGATTCCGGGTGAACAGAGTGATGGTTGGGTTCCAAACGCACAACTTGGCAAAACTCTCTGCGGACAGTGAGCTGGTGTAGGGGAGCTCTGAGGTAGACGAGTTAGGTTGTATATAGCACTGGTATGACCAAGCTTGGCAAAAAGGACCAGGAATGTAAAGGCGATATATATGTCTATATATATTTAAAAAAGGCTGGAAAGCCACAATGCTGCGATGTAACGCAGGAGCCAATAACTAAATACGTAGCAGAGATCTTGCATAGTACTTTGTTTGAACTGACACTGGGCAATGGGGACTGTGATCAGTTGATGAGGGACAGGTGGGAGCAGTCGACCAGGTGCTTGATGACTGGGGTGTTTGTGTGACGGTGATGAGCACTGCGCCCATTGGCCACCAGATGGGGTAGTCGGGCCCAAAATAGAGCCAGGTCATGGTGGAACCCTGACAGGACCCCCCATCAACGGACGCCACCTGGCGGCCGCCCGACACGGCCAGGATTGGCACGGTGGAAATCGCTGATGAGGGAGCGATTGAGGATGCGTGAACTGGGCTGCCAGCTGCGCTCCTTAGGCCTATAACCCTCCCAGTCGATCAGGTACTGCACGCCACGGCGTCAAACGTCCAGGAGTAGACGAACGGTGTAAGCCTGGTGGTCATCGATCATCCGCAGATGATTCCAGAGGATAACGACTCACGGATATATTTCTCCATGGTCTCGGTCCCCAGTTTGGAGAGGTTGTACAATCGTCCGCTAGGTAGTGCCGCCCCCGGCCGTAGCTCGATGGCGAGATCATATGGTTGGTGAGGCGGCAGGCACAGAGCGTCCTGCTTGTTGAACACGGCGGCGAGGTCTGGGTATTCTCTGTGCACCGCGGATAAATCGTTGTGGTGAACGGGGGCAGAGCTGTTGTGTTCCAGGGTGTCCGCTGACCCTAGGCAGTGCTGAAAACATCCAGTTCCCCAGGAGTTGATGGCCCCCGACGTCCAGTCGATCTGTGGATTGTGGAGGTGCAACCACGGTCGGCCCAGGATGAGGGGTGACATGGGACTGTCAATGAGAAACAGTGACAATTTCTCCCAGTGGTTCCCCGCGATCACCAAGAGGAGAGGTGCTGTCTGCAGATCGATAGAGGCTATCTTGTGTCCGCTCAGTCCTCTCATCGTCACCGGAGGGGTGACCGGGAGACAGGACAGGCCCAGCTTGTGAACCAATCCCTTATCGATAAAATTTCCGTCTGCCCCGGAATCGATAAGAGCACATAAGGTGGTAGGGGTAGTGTTCCAATGGAGTGTGACTTCGAGACCGGTGTCTGCAGAGGGGGAGACGCTTGCTCGACTTGTCCATTACTCCTCGTCTATGGACGGGCGTGGGCGTTTCCCTGAAGAGACGGACAGGAAGGGATGGTGTGTCCTTGTGTGCCGCAGTACAGGCATGAGCCATTGTCAAGGCGACGCGTCCCTTCCGCCATGGAGAGGCGTGCGCGCCCCAGTTGCATAGGCTCGTGATCCATGTTCATGTGATGGGGGTGCCCGTCAATCCTAACCAAGGATGGCTGCCTATTCCTGGGTGGTGAAGGTAAAAGGCGGGGACGGACAGCAAGTGGTCTTTCTCGGTGACGCTCACGGAGTCGGACATCGACCCGTTGGGCCAGGGCGACCAGCTGCTCCAGGGAGTTGGGCTCCTCACGAGAGCCAAGCTCCCTCGGAAAGTCTGTTCGTGAAGGCACCTTGTAACGCTGCTTGGTTCCAACAGCTCTCAGCTGCGAGGATGCGGACGTCTATGGAATAATCTGCGACGCTGCGGCGACCCTGGCAAAATCCAAGGAGCCTGCATCCCGCGTCTCTCTATCCCTCCTGTTGTTCAAACACCTTTTGTAGCTCCCTGCACAACTGCAAGCCTCTGTGCAACACAACTCCATAATCCAGGTTTCTGAGAGACACTACGGTTGTACGCCTAATTACCAACATTGACAATTCAGCCAGAGGACACACATTACCAGCAAACAGTGATAATAGTAATAGTGCATTTTTAATGCGGTGGAACATTTTTGGGACTTTTAGCTATCGAGAAGAGGGGTCCAGAGGTACAGACCAAACCAAAGACCATATGTTGTACTTATTTATTTTCGTTTTATAGTCATCCTTCCTTAGCACAGTTTTCACTTTGTAAAAGGCGGCCCATTTTCTATATTGGTGCAAGAAAGTTCACCACCTCAAAACTGTTGCTGCAGTATCATTATAATTGTTTAAATGGTTTGTGGTAGACACAGAGTATTGATTTCTGGACCCAGGTGCCCTTCTAAAGTAAATTAGCCTGAAACACTTATGAACTATCCCGCAGGGTGCTATTATTTCACCCTCCCCGCAAAAAGTCAATATTTGGTCGTTACAAAACTACACAAGGACTTGGGTTATTATATAGAGTTGGTAGAAAGGTCAGCCCATTTATTCCATAGATTTCCCTTTTCTCTCTTTCTTATCTTCCTTCTTCCTTTAATCTTACCCGGTGTCAACTCCCTCTCTTTGAATGCTAATTTGACAGCAGCCTGTCGTGAGGCCTGTCTTGGTAGAAATTTCAGTTGCTTTCAGGGATTTGCTCCCATCAAAGGCAATTATCAAGAGGCTGAAAGTGATATGAACTGCAAGTGAACTGTTTTCTTTATATCTTTCTTTTGTAAATATTGTCCAAACAGATCAATTTGAAGCAGACAATATCACGGAAAGGTAATTTATTGAACTAGCACAGTCTCAAAACTGTCAATAACCTGCTCTTTTGATGATGACAATCGATCCACCAATGGACTCCAACTCACTGTGTCTACAGTATCTGATTCTCTCTCTCTCTCGCTTCCTCTATCACTATCACTCTCTCTCTCTCTCTCTCTCTATATATATATATATATATGAATGTGGCAGTGATTTTAAAACAGAATTTAAACTGAACTATACACATATATAGACATGAACACCACGATGCCTAATCTACCCATTCTCTAATGAGGCTTAGCAGCAGCAATGTGGGTTTATTGTACTTCAAACAATGTGTAGGCAGGTTGCCTAGGATTGAAACCTTCTCAAACTGTGTAACTTATTTTTGTGCTCCCACATTAATGTGATTAGTACCGCATGCAAGATTAAGTATTAGATCACTCATACACCACACTAAATGATCATCCAATTACATTGCCTTGGTAACTTTTTTGTTATCAAAGTTTGATTGAAGGGGATATCCCTAATGTGTTCCTGTGCTGAAGAAGTTCAACTGAATTACTGAACAACCGTTTTAAAACAATACCCTTTTCAAACACATTACCGATAAGACCCAGAACAACATATTTTTTTAAAACAATTTCAAATTTAGACAATACAATAGACAATAAACATCCAATTACACTGAATATAACCAAGCAACCTGTTTAGAAGACAGGTCATGTGCCTTTTAGGGGTGGCTTCCGTCTAGACACTCTACCATAAAGGCCTAATTGATAGAGTGCTGCAGAGAACACTAGTAGTGGCCATTGGGTTCTTGGTCACCTCTCTGACCGAGGCACACCTTGCCGGCTTACTTAGTTTGGCTGGATGGCCAGTTCTTGAAAGATATTTTGGATTCCAAACTTATATTTTACAGTACTGGAATCCACAGTGCTCTTAGCAAAGTTCAATGCTTGAGGGTTTTCATATACACTCCCCCGGATCTATGTCGGTACACAATTCTATATATGCGGCCCAATGGCTTGTTTTTTGCTAGAATATGGGCTGGAAGTATGGGACCTTATATATGTATGTCTATTTATACCCAATAAATGCCCAATCAATAGAATTTGCCTCATGTGTACTCCAATCATCTTATGTTTGCCATACATGTAGTTATGTGACAATTATACTGATTAATATTATTGTAGGAGCTTGTTTTGATCAGTCCATTACTTCAAAGTAAAATGTTGCCACAGTCTATTTAGCTATCTATTGTATGTCTTTTAGTTTAAGCGTTTAAGCATTTCAGCTGTATTTCCGTGTTGTAAGCAACCCACAATATCCCAAATGTATATTGATGTCAAGGTAGTATTTAATCATTAGAAGCAATCATTGTTGAAGAAGACATAATTACAAAAAAACTTGTACCACCCTCGTTTTGAAAAGCCTACCTTCAAAAGAGTGAACAGGGTAAGAGGAAATTAGTCATACTGTCTACCCTGCAATGTCCTGGCATATAAAAAAATATTGAGACAAGTTGAATGAGTCTATTGAAAAAGGACGACCATATCTACCTGCCACTAGGGTGATTGAATATTCAGCAAGTCACAAAAGCCACAGTAACTGTTACAAAACATGACAACTCCTGTTTTATATCAGACAACAGGCTTACTCAACCACTGGCACCAATGGTTTAACTTTGCTGGCGCAAATGTCAAAAACACTGTTTTGGTGCTTAGCTATGTCTGAGACACCTCAAACTACTCATAATAATGAAAAATCGCCCTAAATAGTGTTATAAAATAATATGCCCTTAAATAGCATGACACTGTAATCCTTTATTTTAGGAATAAGGCTGGTTTAGCAATATAATGTTTAATGTACACTAGTATTTCAGCACTAAGTGATGAAAAACCTTGGTATGGCATGCATGGATGAATTGGGCTGGGTGGTGCTTTTGGCTTATATATTATCTATAATATTATCTATAATACCATGCTTAAAATATTTAGGGAATACTTAAAGTAAACAATTGAAATCACAGGTTGTTCCAACTTGTGTGAATTTCATCACGTCTACTCATAATGTGACTCAGTAGTGTATGTCCCCATTGCGCCACAGACTGTCCAGGAACTCACTGATGCCCTGATCCAGGTCTGGGAAGAGATCCCCAAGGACACCATCCTCCATCTCATCAGGAGCATATACACTACTGAGTCACAATACGAGTTGCCGTGATGAAATTCATTAAAGTTGGAACAGCCTGTAAGTCCAGCAAATTGCCAAATTAGAGTATCTGCCTAATTGTTATTAATTAGAAAAGTCACCCTTAGTCAGTGGTTCAAATGACAATATCAGGAAGGGTCTTGTTAATTGTAATGGCAAGATGTCTGTAAGATAACCTCATTGTCCAAATGATTTTATACCTTCTAATTGTTTACAGGGGACAAGTGCACATTTTGTCATATTGTTAACAACAATGTCAGATGGGTGATTTCAATATTTTTTGCCAGTGTCTATCTCCCTTTTAGAGTGTTTACTCCAATTTAGTGTGTTACTTTTGACCAGGAACCACAGGGGAAAGACTGTCCTTTAGAGCATATATAGTGAACGGATGGCAAAAGGTTGGGAGGCTGTTCCCTCCCGTTGGCAACCCAATCTGTTTGAGTGTACAGCAGTTATAGGGCCTAGGATCACTGTTTATAGAATGACCTACAGAAATAATGTATACACACAGTAGCCCCCAAAGCAGTGAGTGACATACCTCTGACCTTGTCTATTTCTAACAGATCTACAGGACTGTATTTGCTCACACAGGGTGTGTGTGCGTGTGTGTGCTCGCAAGCGTTCACACGAGTGCGTCTTGGTGCTGCAGCTTTACAGTGTTATGGAAAATTCCACTTAAAGAAACGAAAATGAATACCTCTCCACTGAGTTCACTGAGATGTTTGTATTCTTCTTCCATTTTCTAATTTGTGTGCTTGTCTGTCCTGGTTGGTGACTGTATGCATTATTCAAGGTATCTCTGAGTATGAAAGCTGAGTAATTAAGTGAATTTGTGGTTCACCTTGAATACCCCCACTGTCTCGCAGCTCCACAATGGCATTGGTATTTTAGGGGGAATAATTAGGGGGGCGTAATTAGGAAGAGCCCCCCTGAAAATTGCATAACCACATAATTGTAAAATCCATTGAACACAATCAATTAAAATGAAGGCTTTAAGACCATGCAGACGCAGCTGATTACACCATCCCAACCCTCATTTCTACTTGCAAAACCGTTCTCGGATCAATACCCACACTGGGGTAAATAGATGAAGCGCGCTCTTGTTAGGAATAAAACGTATTGCGCATAATAACAGAGGATACCGCTGTTCACGTGCAGAGTACCACTGTTTGTTGGGTGAACCCATTTACTTTGGAAAAGTGTTTGAGATGAATACATTTTTTCCTTGTTGTGCATTGTAGAATTAATAACAGTTAATAGTTGTTCAAATCCTTATATATGTCATGTCCTGGCTGGGAGCCCCTAGCCTACTCTATGCTTTGGGGCTTGCAGTCAGGGCATGCCATCTAGAGAGGCCTCTAGCCCTCTCTATGCCGCTGTGGGCTCCTCATTCAGAGCAGCTGTGTTCAGTTGACTCTGATTGGGGAGCCTACTTAGGTTAGGCTGCAGCCACACAATAGGTGTGGTTGATTGTCTCTGTTTAACCCTTATATTCAGTGAATACGCGACACGTTTCTTTGTACATCGTTTTATGTTTGTTAGCACCTTTCATTTACGTTTACAGTTCGTGTAGTTTGTTTTGTGTGTGAGGATTAAATCACCATTTACTTTCCACAATGTCTGCTTTTGGTTCCTCACTATAATCGTGACAATATAAAACGTGTCTTAATTATTACATTTGTATTTTATTGGAGAGAGCAACGATTTCGAATTCGATTATGTGCCACCTTATTTGGAGACTTTTTAAAAAAAGGTATGCATTATTTCCTTCTTACAAATAAAAAAAGGAAATGAGTTATTATAACTCAAAATATTTAGAGAACATGTCGATGTATATATTTACATTATTGTTCATGTATTTAACACTATTTCGGGAAATAAACCGAACAATTGTTTGCTAGCTATTTCAGTGACGAGCCAGCTAGCTTACTGTCTGTGCACAAGCTAGCTATGTGCACTCATATAATGCTTGCCATTACTAACGTAAACAACAGAAACATTACCAGACACTGAGTGTCTTCCCTAGTAATATTTTTGCCAGGCCATCTTCAGCCCTGTCTTCAGCAAGTGAAATGCATTCTCAATTGGATTTTGGTCGGGTAATTATCTTGGCCCGTCAAGAACATTCAGCTTGTTGGTTGCCTTAGCAGCATGTTTGGGTCAATTTCCTGCTGCAGGGTAAAGAGCTTGCCATTGGGTTTTAGAAAATCTGGTTCTATCTGAAAAGACAAGATACTACGGTACCCCTCTAAATTCCTCCTCCTCCTGCCCTCAGCAGTTATATCACCAATGAGAAGTAGTGTGACGCTTCCTGGGGCTTTTACTGTGCACACTTGTCTTTTGCCATTAGTCTGGTATGTAAGTATGTTTCATCTGTCCATAATGCCTGGTCACCAAAAATCGTCCACTCTTTTTGGGCCATCTTAAGTTGTCTTGCTTATGTCTTCTACAAATGGTAGTGGCTGACACATCCACAACTACCTCCTGGAGATTGTTTGTAACCTCTATGTAGGATTTTTTGTAACACTTTATTTAATGGCCATATGCGTAATGCATTATGCAGCATTACACATGTCCTCATAATGCAGTATTGGCATAGTTATAGCAGTAGTTTAGACTTGTGAAGTTGTATAGAAGTACTCGTAATGCATTGTAATGTATTATTGTAATGACCTATAATGTACAGAAACAAATGTGCTTCACATTCACTGGGTAATCTTTATTCAGGGGTCATACAGCATTAGAATTATAATTGATCTCAAATATGGGTTCAATGAGCAGCTAATCACTAAAAGCGCCTCACGGTGTGTTACAGCATACTTATAACCCAATAAGTAATCTTTGATTGCTTTAAGTAAAGGGATGAAAGGCCTTATCACACAGGCATAGTATACCATAAGACACAATAACATTATAAAGTGGTCATATTCTGCATTCAGTAAAGTGAAACGTTCTGCATATTTCATAATGACACCACACAAACTCTCATACTCTGCTTTATGGGCTCTGGTGGTGGGATCTAAGTTCCTCTTGTGGCACACTCTGTGATGGTCATACCCTTTTTCTATCAGAGTAAGCCTTCAAACATGACACAGTACGGTAAAGAAGTTGATGTAAGAGACTGATAGACCGTTACAAAAAAAGTTATTTCAGCCAAAGCAAGCAACAACAGGTATTGCAGCTAGAGGCACACTTTTCCCACAATTTGAAAATGATTGATGTGTAAACCTGTTGATGTGGTTACCTTAAACTGCCAACGGTGTTGGATTAATATCCATACGTTCAAATATGTAAGATAGAGTTAATTTATTGACTATTTATCATCATGAAACTGAGAACTGAGCCATACAGTATATTTGAGTTATTTGTTGTGATTTTGTTTTGATAGTGTGTGTGATCTGCTTTATTTATGAAACACCTGTTATAGCTCTATGACATACATGCCCTCACCTATTGTTTGATATCAATGTTGATTTTCACAGAATTATTAAAACGGGAATGTTCCTCTTGCCCTAGTGAGAAACACTAGAAGCATTGCAGCCAGATACAAGTTGGCTTTTCAAGCTGGGAAATTCGGTGAGGGCCGTCTTTGACAACATTGGACTGGAGCGCACAACAATTGCCCGTACTGCTCCAGTCGTTGGCTTGCATCAGTCTTTGTTGATGCATCTTGCCTGAAACGCTAGAAAAGTTGTGGTCCCATTTAACCATGTTAAATTTGCACTCAAAATACTTTTTGATGTTTTGGGATTACAGCTAAATAGCGTAAATCTCTTCATGAATACAGCTGGCTTGTGGTCCTCAGTTGGCCATTTGTTGAAGCCAAATTGCCAATTGTTGAATGTTGAGCACATGTCTTTTATGCTACTCAAATTGTGGAATAAATCAGAGTAGGAATGAGTTTGTGTTGTGTCATTATGAAATGTGCAGAACGTTTTACTTTACCGAATGCATAAAATGATCACTATAAAATGTTATAGTAATTTTCTTTGTGTCAATAGACATTGTATCACTTTACTTAAAGCAATCAAATAAGACTTTTTTTTTTTACTTCTAAGTGTGCTATAACATACCATGTAAAAAATGATGATGTACTAATAGTGATTTGCTGCTCATTGAAATTAGCTTTTAGCTAAATCACATTGTTTATATTCATAATGTTGCATGATCCTTGAGGAACGATTTCCCAGTAATTGTGAAGCACAATATTTCTGTACATTATAGGTAATTATATATACATGTATATATATACATATAATTATATATACATGATTTTGGCATGCGTGATTTTCTGCAGGCACACACACAGAAAAATATAATAATATCTACTTCATATAGTGAGAGGAGCCAGACCCGGGGATAGAAGACTTAAGAATTAAGAAATGGGGGAGTGAGAGTGGAGTTGACATTAATCTTCACAGCCATGACAGTCCTACTGTCGGTCTTGAAGGAAAGAAAAAGAACAGTGCACAGGAGGTTGAAGCTGACAAAGTATCACGTTCATATAGTAGGGCGTGTCACAGTGTCTCTGTTTGCATGCGTGTGGCGTAGTCCAGCTGTGAGGCAGCAGTGGGGTGGTCTCGTCATTCATTATCACTGCAGCGATGGTGAGTTTACCAGTGGGAATGTGTCCATTTACTGTCTAAACTAAACCTGATCCATGACCTTTACTCTTGAATGAATGGAACACATGAATAAATCCTGTTGTGTTTTGTCTCTTTTAAGATGGAGGTACTATAGTGGTACTCCAGGTTTATTTTCCAAAAACCTGTCCACAGAAAATATTAAATGGGTGCCTTCTTCTAAGAGTTTTTTAGTGGCTTGTACATGATAAAAATATAATTTAGTGTACAGGCAGATAAAGTTCACCAAAGGCTCCATGAAGTATAGGCACATTCTCACACAGGCTAACATGAAGATGAAATGCTGGTCATTGTAAACGGGGGTCTGCATAATACAACAAATTTAAATACAAACCTTGAAGCCAGTCCCACTGCTTGTTTTTTAATTCTGTTGTTTAGGAACTGATTTGGTAGGTATGTGTCAGCGTCAACTACAGAGGGATCTGTGTAAAGCAAGCTTTTATCGTTTAGTTGTTAAAAAATTTAATTGCCACAAAAATCTTGCTGGATTGATGGTTTCATTTTAATTTGGTGAATCTTGGCTATTTTGTTCAATTCATTTGTGTTTACCTGTTACAGGGAACAAACGTAGAAACATTAGTAACAACCTGTAACAATTCCATTCCAGTCTTATAGGGGCTCAATGTAAGACAAGCCTCTACCCACAATCTCTATTCTTACATGTATTAGCAAACTGCTAGCCTAATAAATTACAATAGGCACTCACTTTGACCATATTGCTCAGTATAACTTGTATCGCCATCTGAAAAGGTTTGTACACCCCAGGTAAAAAAAATTTTTTTCACATATTTGGACAAATGAATATCCAGTGTAAATTGTTACCACATTCACTTTTTATTTATACAATTAAAAAAATTAAATTGCTTAAAATAAACAGAAACATTTTAGGACCTCTATACATACAATTTAGTATTTGAATCAGTTACAGCAAAGAAGGTGCTAATTAGTAGTAAATAATTACTCAGTACTTATTTACTACTGAGTAATTATTTCCATAAAGATAAGAAACCTGGTCTGCTTTGTTCTTAACCAATTGGATGTGTGGTAACCCATCATGCCAGGATCAAAATACCTATCCTGAGCCCCTCAGCAGAAAGATTATTGAGGCCCATGAGTCTGGGAGGAATTAAAATGGATCTACAAGTCTCTCTTAGCACAATCAATGTCAAAGTGCATACGTCTGGGGCTGCTTTGCTGCCTTAGGGCCTGGCCAACTTGCCATCATTAAATCAGCCATGAATTCCATATTGTTCCAGAGAATGAGGAGAGTGTAAGACCATCAGTCAAAAAGCTGAACCCAACATGGATCTTATAAAAGGTTGATGATCAAAACACAGGGAAAGCTGCAACAGCATGGCTCAGAACGAAAAAATTGTGGGTTATGGACCTGCCAAGTCAAAGCGCGGATCCATCGAAATGGTATGGAGGGACTTGAAGCGAGCCAGGCGTGCGAGAAAGCCTTCAAACATGACACAGTGCCCTAAAGAAGGGTGAAAGAATGTAAGAGACTGATAGACAGTTACAAGAAAAGTAATTTCAGCCAAAGGGGGCAACATCAGCTATTGTAGTTAGGAGTGCACTTACTTTTCCCATACTTTGACATCGCATTTCTATTGATTGGATGTGTAAATGATTGCCAAGCATAATCCTCCAGTGTAGTTTGTTTAACTAGGTTACCTTTAACTTCCAACTGTGTTGCATTAATATCCATATTTCCAAATATGTAAGATAGTTAGTTAATTTTATTCTTTTAGTACATTCATCATCATCATGAAACTGACTCAGCATTAAAACAAATTGTATAAAAAAAAATATATTTTGTGTTTGGAAGTAGAGCCATACAGTATATGTGAGTTATTTGGTGTTTGTTTGTTTTGATGGTGGGTGTAATCTGCTTTATTATGAAATACACGTTAGCTTTAAGAAATACATGCCCTCACCTATTGTTTGATATCAACGTTGATTTTATCACTTCCCATCCAGTTTAGAACTTGCAGCCAGAAGCTGATTTCAATGGGTTTATATTGAAGGTGTGTTTTCTACATTTGCAGTGGCTGGCAATCCCCGAAATGAAACAGTGGGGGGTGATTATATACCACTAGACATCACAGCAGGACCCTTTGTAACTTGTAGCGACAGAGAGAAATGTTATTGACGTTCTGAGCAAACTCTATCTTGAAAAACATGCGTCTAATTTAGAATCTAGCTCTGACAAGGAAGAGGTAGCCAGTTCAGGCTGGACTGAGAAATAGGCTAGTTCAGCAACAGAGGACCTCCCTTCTCTCATTAGATGGGAAGATTGCAGTCATGATTTTGTCATGATTGCTATGACAACCTTGCAAAAAGAACAACTTTCATGGAAATCGCTGTACAAAGTTTGTCAGAAGCGCTTGAAGTTTGTATTCTGGTAATGCCTACCCGATTAAACAATTTCACTGCCTGTTGTTGGTATACAGCCCTGGTGAAATGGCAATAGATTGCATTGCAAAGCAGTGCACATGAAAGCATGTTAACCCCAAATTACTTTGAAGACGGACTTGCAGTGCACACTGTCTATTTGCAGTGCTCACTGTCTGCCACCACCATCTTCTGTACTCGTTCGCGACCAGTCAACCACTGGTGGACTGAATATGCTTATGACACTGCCTTTCTCCAAGTAAAGCACGGGATGCCTGGTTTCTGTGTCTTGTGGTAAGATCACCTGGCGTCTACAGTTGTTGGTTAGATATTCTGCCCATGTATCTGATCCCTGACCCGAGTGTTCAACCAACCAACCCATTGTAA
This sequence comes from Novumbra hubbsi, assembly GCA_016801125.1. NCBI lineage: Eukaryota > Metazoa > Chordata > Actinopteri > Esociformes > Umbridae > Novumbra > Novumbra hubbsi. The sequence continues at coordinate 29,418 of JACXGK010001235.1, read as the reverse complement.
ATGCAAGGGTGAAAACTAGGTGAGACTAGAAACCTTCTTCAAAGTACTGGAAGTTGATTACTAGCCAGAGGTAAAGGTGCATGAGAATTAAAGGTGTGTTACCTGCCAGGAGTACATACCATAGATACCACAGGACATTTTACTGCAAGCGGAAGTAAAACATCAGTTCTTTCTATCTACCCTCTGACGGAGAAGTTTACCACAGTAAACACCTCACAAACATATCTGACAGGAAGCATCATTCACATGCTGAAGATCAGAATCCCATACTTTGTGAACGTGAAGCACAATACTTGGGACAGCTGGCTGCTTGAGTTTTGCTAGTCCACCAGTTGTGCCTGGTCAGTCAAACAAAATCCTGGACCAGAATCCAGAGATGTGTTGAGTACTCAAAATAAATACTTAAGCAATGGTACTGATAAGGACCTCTTATGGGCTGTATGCGTAATGTGCTGGGTAATTGATGTTCAATATACAGCTCTGGAAAAGTTGAAAAGGAAAGTTTGAGTGTGGAACAAAAGGGTTACATTTGCAGTAGTCTCTTGAATTGAACCCTTTTGTTCCTCACTCAATAATTTCCTTTTCAACTTTTTTGGAAAGGAAAAAAAAGGTGCAGTGGTCTCTTAATTTCTTTCCAGAGCTGTATATGCAAAATAACTATCATACATCAGTTTGACGTGAAATTCCAAGTTGGAAAGCTTGAAAGGTTTTGGAAACATATATGACACAGTACACATTTGTTGGGGGGCTGAGACATATCTTTAAGTGCTATTTTATCTCAATGTCACATTATTCAAATGGCCAAGCTACTAAAAACCACAAGGCATATTCCAAAGGGTGGCTATTTTGACACAATTGCTGGGTGGCTGTAAAGGCAGTCAGTTGAACGCTTAGTTTCTCATAATGTTATCCAAGTTATACTGGTCTCAGTGCTTGTATTTGATTTGAGCATAGGCAAGTATTTTCATTTTGATGGATTATCCCACTCATTCTGAAACAGCTACTTGTAGGGAATACATTACCATTTATTTATTGTGGATTTCCTTTTAATTATTTTGGTGGAACTGTGCAGCTTGATTGAAAAGGATCAACCTTTGTGTTGATCTTCTCCCAACTAGAGATATTGGTGTTTCTTTGTTTTTGGGAATAGCTCACTTGTACTTAGACCTGAACTGTATTGGCTTACATTGAGAGAGATATTTTACTTTGCGTATCAGATCTATACCCTCACTCGTACATAACAGAAAAGCACATGGGTACCAAAACCAGACACATACACAGCACATTTGCTGCTGCTGCTGCTGTTGTTTATTTCTGCTGATATCCCTACTTACGGTATGTACCTAAACTGAACAGTTCCCCCACTCAACAACCTAGTCCAGTTATTCTGTAGACAGCCCAGTTACTGTTATTCATTTAAATGTATATAGTTTTTCATTTATTCCACATCATTGTTACGGGAGAAATACTATGCGTATAAACTTTAAGCTTACACTAACCATTTAAGGAGTCTGCCTGTCTCATTAACCTGCATATTGATCTGACTTTCAAAGTCATCTTGAAAACAACGTCCTGGAGTTTAGAATTGTCTTGGAGTGATTTCCAAGAACAAGGACTCAGTAATGAAAGGATTTTGTTTCTGAGCTTGGTTCAAATGTTTTTGGACTGTTGTGATCTGTGTTATGTGTTTCCATTAGATCGTTGTCATTAGGAAGCCCGGACGTGGTCACAAAGAGACCTCAGTGATCAGACTGACTAGAGTACTGCTCCATTAAATCTCTCGTTCAAGTTTAGCCCAATCTGTTTGACGCAGCCATCCATTAAACATTGCCTATTAAATGTATTCTTATAAAATCTGAGTTTGAAACTTAACTCAGGCCCACTGCTAGTTGATAAATATTTGTTAGCAAAAATATGCCTGGGTTTAAATGTTTTCGCAAAATATCCAACATTGTGGCTGCATTATCTAAAGACGACTTTTTCTCCTCTGCCATCACAATATTTCCTCTTCCTCAATGCTTTCATTAATTTCTCTTCTGTTGTTCAAAGGCTTTGTCTGGGATGAATGTGCTCTTTACTTGACAGAAAACAGTGGCCCCAAAATTTAAATGCAGGAGTTGTGCATGAATTGACATGCTTTACTTTCATCTTTGATATTCCGGAACATAACTGATCTGTATCTGCCTATTTGTTTCACTGCCACGGCAAAGCGATGCAAATAACATTGTTGTCTTCTTTTTGTCATGGCGTAACATGTGGACAGACAGTCTATTAACCACTAAATAGTGAGTATACAGTATGAATCTGTCTGATGTTCCATGACCTTATTTACATGTGCTGGTAGAAACAACCTGCACCTCGCTTCACATAAACCCATGAACAGAACAGGTGATGATGATTGGAGTGGAAAGACCCCAAACAGGTGTTCTGAGGGCATTGCAGGTTGGCGGAAGCTCAGATCCACTCCCATTGTGATGAGTGGGATCTGGCATATGAGTGCTTCCTGTTGCGTCTCCGCTTCCCTCCTCCTTGGTTCCATGTCTGTCACTGGGACAAAACCCACAACACACACCCGGAACACACTCCCTCCGCAGGTTATATACCCAATTTCTCACAGTCAGGAATCTGGCATATTAATCAAATACTATAGCAACGGTGCACTGCCTCTCAACGAGACGCCAGCCCAAAGATGTCTGTCAGAAGACATGATGCCTCTATTTCACCATGCGAGGAATCTGCCACGTGAGTCTCTTTTGAAATAAAATCAATAATGGAAAGGATCACTATGCGTTAGTCGTGGTTGCTCTTGTCTTTCCCTCTAATTAAAGTCTTTGCCTGTTAGGTTTTAGATCATAGTCATTAGCTTTGTCCTGCAGTAGAGCAAGTCTCTTCGAAAGACCTGCTGTGTGCTGCCGGAGATGATGTGGTCTCCTGTGTGACACCATACATTCAGTATTGAGGCTCTTTAATGGGGCACAACCTGGAAGGAGGAGTTGTGTGAGAGACATCGCATAGTCACACTGAGGCAGAACAGATGGGTGCATTAGAGCTGCTCCTTCTCTGGTGTCTTCCAACCATCTGTGTCTATTGTGTGTTTATCTGCTCTGCTTATCTGTCTGTCAGCACCCCAATCCACCCCCATGTACCTATGTGCTGGTCTTTCTGTCTGTCTATGTCACTGCCTTTCTGCCTGTCTGTTTGTTTCCCTGCCTTTCTGTCTGTCCGTATCCCGTTCTGTCTGTCAGTGTCCCTGCCTTTCTGCCTGTCTGTCCGTGCCCCCTTCTGTCTGTCCGTATCCCGTTCTGTCCGTCTGTCAGTATCCCTGCCTTTCTGCCTGTCTGTCCGTGCCCCCTTCTGTCTGTCCGTATCCCGTTCTGTCTGTCTGTCAGTATCCCTGCCTTTCTGCCTGTCTGTCCGTGCCCCCTTCTGTCTGTCCGTATCCCGTTCTGTCCGTCTGTCAGTATCCCTGCCTTTCTGCCTGTCCGTATCCAGTTCTGTCTGTCAGTGTCCCTGTCTTTCTGTCTGTCTGTCCGTGTCCCTGCCTTTCTTAAACTGTGTCTGTCTGTCTGTCAGTGTCCCTGCCTTTCTGCCTCTGTCAGTGTCCCTGCCTTTCTGTCTGTCTGACTGTCTGTCTGTGTCCTTGCCTTTCTGACAACTGTGTCTGTCCGTGTCCCTGCCTTTCTGACCACTCTGTCTATCTGTCTGTCCGTGTCCCTGCCGTTCTAACAACTGTTTGTCTGTCTCTCCATGTCCCTGCCATTCTGTTGGTCGGTCTTTGTCTCGGCCTGTGTCCCTGCCTTTCTGTCTGTCTGTTTGTGTCCCTGCCTTTCTGAAACTGTGTTTGTCTGTTCGTGTCCCTGCCTTTCTGACAATTACAAGCCTGTCTGTCTGCCTTCCTGACAACTACATACCTGTCTGTTTCTTATTCTGACAACTACATGCCTGTCTGTTTCTTATTCTGACAACTACATGCCTGTCTGTTTCTCAGTCTGACACCCACATACCTGTCTGTTTCACATTCTGACAGCTTAATGTGTCCCAGCATACCATCGTGCCCTCCTATCTGCCAGTCTGTGTACATAGCTGTGCTCATATAGCTGTCTGTTTGGGAAATGCAGTCTTGCAGCTTTAAGTCCACTGGGGCATTTTAGAATGCAAATCTCGACACCCTAGCCAAGAGGTCTCTTTAGACAGGAGTCTTTGGACAGGAGATAAATTACATTTGGCTAGATTACAACACCTTAGAGGGCAAGCTAGCAGCACTGGGACAAGGACACAGGATTGTGGGCGCGAGTGGGTGTGTGCGTGCATGTGTATGTCATATTTGAGGGACAGCGTAGTCATTCACATGTATACAGATTGAAATGTGTTGATTTGTCAATAACAGACCACGTCATTATATGGAAGCTAGAATTAGAACCACAGCAAAGCATATGGTAGATTAATGTGATAGACGATTGTCCTTGCTAATGTAGCGTAAACAGGTGCTGAAGGGAAGTGAAGGTGATTTAATGTCCAAATGGCCAACATTAGTGTCAGATTCGATCAGTTAAAGGGGAGTTTCTCTATTTTACATCATGATGTTTCTCCTCGGATGGAGCAAGTATAATGAGAAGACATTATTACTCCCTAAACACTACTGACATGTCCGACACGGACAAGATTAAATCCTGTGCGAATATAGAATCTGATAAGAGTTGCTTGAAAAACCTTTGACAGACTGTTATGGGAAAGTTTGATCAGTGAATAATTATGCTAACGAACCACTAACAACTAACAACCAAGCCTACGGCCAGAACGCGCTGCATTGCATTTCATGCCAATACCATATTTGTCACGTCTTGGCAGTTTATATCAAGACATCAATCAATGCCATAAAATGATCAGAGAATTACTTCCTTTTCAAACTAGCCTTATTCATTGGGCACGCACAGCGCTGGTGATTTATACAATCCAAAGTGATTGGATGCTAATGATGCAGATTTCGACATTATTAGCCCTTGATTATGCTGTTAATCTTGGCTGGGCCAGATTGCCCAAGTGGCTTATGGGGTCAATTGTTTCTTCCAGACATTCCAGTTCCAGATCCACTGACAGGAGGTGAAAGCAATTGGTCCAGTTCCACTGTCATTATGCAGCAACAGCAGCATAGTTTCATTCTATGGGTAAACTAATCAAACTTTTAATAATATAAGAATGTAAGTATATTACAATAGACATCTGTTTGAGTTCCACCTCACTAATGTTATTAATATTATTACCTTATTTGGGGAAATGTTGAATCCAGTAATTGAATGGAGGCACCTTTTCAATTTATTACTTCATGTTTATTTAGGTCAGTTTGTTCTGTTGCCAGTCCACATAAATTGGGATAATGCTCTGGCAGTGGTTAGCAATAGAGGGAAAACACAACTGATGTGGACCTGAAAAGCTAACTTGTTGGCCATTTTAATCTGGGACATTTACTTAGAAGGCAAAACTGGAAATTTGCTATTGTTGTTAACTTGTTATAGGTGTTACCCTTGCATCAGTGTCTGGTGAAACTAGCTGTGGAAATAGAGTCATGTGAACATTTTCACCCCCTGAAAAGTATTTTTTATTGGTTTTACCTATTAAGACTCCAACTGAATTCACTGTTAAAGGTAACCCAATTTAACAAATTGCGTATTGAAACCACGTAGCTATTGAAACCAAACAAGAATATTTTTTTCTTGCAGCAAAAATATGTGCAAACCACCTTTAACATTAGATAGCAAGTCATCAATTAAAATCAGGCCAAGAGCTTACCGAATGATCCTCATAGAACCATTATTGCAGGGGTACTCAACTCAAACCCTACAAGACCTGGAGCCTGCTGCTGTTTCCTGTTCTACCTTTTTATTATTCGTACCCACCTGGTGTCCCAAGTGAGAAAACGACTGGAACAATGTGCTCTGCAAGGCTTTCACAGTCAACAGTCAATTGTGCCAGTTTAAGCACAATCACCAAACAGAGCTTAGTGACTTGCATTTGCAACTCAAACAAACCCAGGCTAACACAAACTTGTGACTGAATGGGACACACAGCAGTATAACGTGACAAAAGTGAGATGAAACTAAGGCCAAGCTCACCAAACCACGTAAACCTCTTACTCTGGGTGAATTGTGCTGATGGTTGTTTGAGTTAGGATGCGTCGTTCATAAATGCATTCTGAGGTTTTCATCAAACAAACCACTAAGAGATTATTGCCTCTCAGAGCGGAAAAGTTCAGAGCCTTTTAGAGCCGGAGAAAGGTTTCATCGTTTTTCATTAGACCTGTTCTACCTCCGGGTGCTTTACTGGTTTCAGAAGAAGCTCTTGCACAGTCTCATAACGTATTTCACCTGGTAGCAGTACCACAACCACCTGCAGCACCTCAATGATGCATTTTCTTCTTTTTTGGAACGGGACACCGATCAATGGGATTTGGGAGCAATTAACTTTACATTTCTACAGTAGGTAGTTTCATGATGGAATTCTTTTGTCAATGAAGAAGGAAGAAACAGATGAATTGCTTTCCCCAAGTCAGCAAATTGCTTTGGCTAAGATTGATATGGTTTTTGTGTGTTTGTGTGTGCCTGTGTGTGTCGACAAACTCACGAAACCCTCTGTTTGCAGAAGTCCATTGTCAAAATCCATTTGAATTCCCTATCTTACACCATGACAGATGCAATTGCTTACAAATAATATGTTGTCATTTGCATTAACAATATTTAAGCCACAAATGTTTGCAAAATGTAGAATCATCCACAGCCATTACTATGTACCTCCAGTATAAAGATTCTTTTTGTAATTTTCCTGGATTTTAAATGTTGATTTATGCCGTTTCTGTAGAGGTCTGGTAAAACTAAATGTCATTTAACACAGGTAGCTATTAGAAACCACAAACTATGTATTACACAAAGCCACTTTTTTTGATTTCTTATTGCTGGTGACATATAATGAGGCACAGTTCAGCTTGGTTGAGACTTCAAGAATTGTCTCTTGGAAAAGCGAAGTGTAAGTCTTTAAACTCTTCAAACTGCCAGCATTGCATTGACTTCAGAGGACTATGGATGTTTTTTGCTCTGGAGGTTGGAGCCGGTACAGTGCAGTTCGTAATTGGCATAAACCCATTTGTGTTACGGCAGTAGCTTAATGGAAGCCTGTTGATGAGCCCTGAGGATTACGGCTTTACCTTGAGGCCCTTGTGATACATAATGGCCTCCCAAAGCACATGTTTGGAAGAGAACATTGCGGGTCAAATTTAATAGCCGGAATATAAAACTGCACAAATGTTCTTTCAACGTCATTGCAAAACATGCACTATTGCATTAGATGAGCAACAATACAGCAATTGCTTCTCTTGTCCCGCACAGGAAAAAGTGTACAATTTAGGAAATTATCTTACAAAAAAAATAATGTTCCTGTGTTTTTTTCCTGCGTAGTTTGACCCTAACAGGCACGCACTGTGGCAAACCGAACTCAATAGGAGTAAACTGCTATCACCCAGATCAGACAAGTCAGAAACAGCTTTACATTGACTATAAACCATGGTGCTGTTTCTTCGTTTGATCTCAACTCAGATCTGATGAGAGACCCTGTGTGTGGGTTATCCATGGTAGAGGGGAGATTTGATGTCATTTCCTGTCCAGATAGATAAACCCGCAGTGTTTCCGTGGTTAATCTGTGGTCTCCCAAAGCTTGCTAGAAAGCCAAAATAATCCAAGTAAATAAAATAGAAACGTGTCCAACAATACTGTGCGTAAGTTTTATCCCAATAGTGTTCCAGATGTCTGTTTGCATGTGTGTTGTGTGATATTGTCAATTATACCGTCAAAACACTGATCTTAAACTGAGGTTCAGTTTAAACTGACTAAATGTGATGCTTTGCTTAGATGTGTTTCTGGAAAGAACAAAAAGCACTTAGATATCTGCCAGATTTTATTTTATATGTTTGTTTTGCATCTGATAGTGTGCACGCTCTGCATCTGATGTAGGCATTTGTTGTAAATTCATTGTAACGACGAAGGATTAGAGATGAAACTGTTTGTTTTGACTGTCTATTGGTCCATTTCATTTGTTTTTCTATTATATGGCTTGTGGTACTTGTCAGCGTTGTGTCAGTTTGTGCATCCACTTTGAAAACTAATGGGGTTCCCTTTGAGACTCTGCCACTGAGTCATCCCCTCTGATCTAAACAGCTCTTCTGCTGAGTGATACCTCCAAAAGCACATGATCCTTAAGGTATTAACAAGTATATTGAGTTAGTGCCTAGAGTGACCCCTACAAACAACAGCAAATTATGAACAAGACATTATGTTACCTTGTGGCTCACATAATTACGCTTGTCGTACGGCTAGCATGAGGATGCCATTGACATACAGTGGGAAGCATCAGCAAAGTCCTATCAAAACCAAATTTTACCCAAGACGAAATGTTAGGCGTTGCATCAGACAGACCAGCAACTTATTTCCTGTTTCTCTTTTCCCTGAGAGAGACAATTATCTGCCAGGTAATGCCATTAAGCTCAGCACTTTGACCCCCTCAGTTAAAAGTGTGCACTCACTTCACAGGCATTTCATTTTCCTCCTTCATTCACATTCTAAGCACCCATTTGCTGGCAGTTGTTAAAGATCTTGGTATAGATCTCTGGGCTTATGTCTCACATTCTAGTCCACCCTGGCAAAAGAATTGCAGAAGGACATCAGCAGGTCAAGCCCAACCATGTTTATTGTTAAGATATGTTTGTTGGTTTGGTGTTGACTATTTCAATCCAATGAAAGAAGCCTCAGTATAACTGATAATGAACAGGCAGCCAGTTGAATTAAATGTAATACATTGTTAGACATTCATGTCAATGCATTTGTATTTCAAAATGTCTATTGTCTATTATAGGCGTCTTTACTCATTATATCACAGTGTACAACTATTCACTATGATTTACTTCTTGACAATATCAGACAATGGACTGATAAAGTCCAGTTTCAGCAAGCTCTGAAATAGTGTAATAGTGTAAATAAAATTAGATGCGGTTAATGAGATCAAGAGATCACAACTGTCAAGTGCGGTCTGTCAGATAACCTGGAACCCCAGGTGCCTACCTGGCTAAGCAAATGGATAAGGTGATTCCATGTCGGGATAAGCTCTGATTACATGTCCATAAGCCTTAGCACTCTCTGCCATTTCAAGTGCATTGGCACCAATTGGGTGACCCTAAAGAGGATTTGTACTGAGTAAAGTTTCCATTCAGATCGTGGCTAATCTCATCCAGAGGAAGTATCGATAAAATCTTTGAGCTAAATCTCCACAAGAGCTGCAATTGGGTTCAAAATGGCCACTGTGATGGCTTTCCTTGATCCAAGTCCTCGGATTCCACAGTCACCATGCTTCTTGTGTTGTTATGGGAACTGTGCACTCTGATCTGCCACGTCATGTCTTTTGGCCACCCAATCCTCGCAGGTGGGCAGCTCCCACTCAGCCAAAGCAAAACTCTTCTCTGTCTTGGCACCTCAGTGGTGGAACAAACTACCCCTTGAAGCCAGGACAGACCTGCCAATCTTCTGAAAGCAGCTGAAAACTTACCTCTTTGATGAGTATCTTAATTCTTAAAAATTATATTTTTAAAAGAATATATAATAAAACAATTAATTTAACTTTGATTTCTCTGGCACTGACTAATGGCATCGTTGAAGGAAAGTGTACTTAATATGATTGTCAAATTTTGGTTTTCTAAGACACCTTAACTTATTGTAAGTTGCTCTGGATAAGAGTGTCTGCTAAATTACTAAAATGTAATGTAAATGTAAACTGGGAAAGAAAAAAGTGGGACAGATAAAAGTGGTGTCCAACCATTTCATCCTCGACTATCAAAGGGTGTTTTTAGACAGCGATTGTCTCTTGAAAACAAAAGACAGACAAAATCATGTCAGCAAATAGGAAGAGGTAATTATTTGTTATAGCCTGAGGAAAGCAACCGTGTGAAAACAAATGAGAAGCAGACTGCCCAGATGGCCCAGTGGTCTAAGATGCTTTTCTTTAGAACCAAGCGGACCCTCACAGACTAGGATTGAGTTTTGACTGCGCTGCTATCTGACGACTGACTAGGAAGCCCCGTGGGCAATGCAAATTGTCCATCATCACTCAGGGAGTAGGGACGCATCCTCAGCGTGGGATTCCCTGATCTCATCTCGTTCCCTCAGGTAACTCGGTTGCCTGAAAAGATAAATGAGGTCATCAGTTGTGTGAGCGTGCCCTCACGTGTGTTATCCCTCATGACTTCCTTGTTTAAAGAGCTGTGTGGAATAAGAATATTTTCGTTACACTACTCATATTCGTCAGCGGCGATTGAGATGCAAAAGGGCATATACAGTGGAGGAAAAAAATATTTGATCCCCTGCTGATTTTGTACGTTTGCCCACTGACAAAGAAATGATCATACTATAATTTCAGTGTTAGGTCTATTTGAACAGTGAGAGACAGAATAACAACAGAAAAATCCAGAAAAGCATTTTACTCAGTGAAATAAGTATTTGACCCCTTTGCAAAACGTGACTTAGTACTTGGTGGCAAAACCCTTGTTGGCAATCACAGAGGTCAGAGATTTCTTGTAGTTGGCCACCAGGTTTGCACACATCTCAGGAGGGATTTTGTCCCACTCCTCATTGTAGATCCTCTCCAAGTCATTAAGGTTTCGAGGCTGACATGTGGCTACTCGAAACCTTCAGCTCCTTCCACATATTTGCTATGGGATAAAAGTCTGGAGACTGGCTAGGCCACTCCTGGACCTTAATGTGCTTCTTCTTGAGCCACTCCTTTGTTGCCTTTGCCGTGTGTTTTGGGTCATTTTCAATGCCCTGGCAGAGGGAAAGAGGTTCTCACCCAAGATTAGACGGAACATGGCCCTATCCATAGTCCTTTTGATGTGGTGAAGTTGTCCTGTCCTCTAAGCAGAAAAACACCCCCAAAGCATAATGTTTCCATCTCCATGTTTGAAGGTGGGGATGGTGTCCTTGGGGTCATAGGCAGCATTTCATGAGCAGGGGGACCTTGCGGGCGCTGCAGGATTTTAGTCCTTCACGTCGTAGTGTGTTTCCAATTGTTTTCTTGGTGACTAAGGTCCCAGCTGCCTTTTAGATCATTGACAAGTTCATCCTGGGTAGTTCTGGGATGATTCCTCACCATTTTTATGATTTTTTTTCCTTCACTGTAGATATTGGTTTTGGTGAAATCGTGGGAAGGGAGAAAAAGGGGATGAGAAACTTAGATCCCAATAGCCGATATTTACGGTCCAATTAATTTGAGGATGTGGAAAAACCCAGACTGGGTCTCAGAGCTGGAGAAGTGGAATTATGTGGTGTCGTTCCGAAAGTTGACTGTCTGCTTGTTATATTAATCACTGACATTCACTAAGTTGGCCAATGTCTGCATGTGTACAAGTTTTATTACATTTGTCTTGCTGTCCAATGCCATTTTATGAAGTATTGGTGCTTTAAGGAATCCCTGCAAAGACAGATGAGTACCATCAAAATAATTTTAAAATGTTGTCCATTTCATTTAGAGTATTATTTATTATGTGTAAAACTTATGATCTCACTTTATTGAGCAGCCAAGGAAGAGAGAGAAGGTTGGAAGTCTGTTCCAACAGTTATGGGTAGAAAACCAGTTGTCTATTTGATAATGTGGGTTGAAAATGAGTTGTCTAGCTTTTATTTTGCACAGGTACATGTGGGGGAAACGTGTTTTATAGACTCTACCGGTGTGAAATAAAAGCTATGATAGAGAAGCAGAGGAACACAGTATCTTGTCAGAGAACCATGTATATTCCACTGTCTGGTAGCTATCTATTGTAGGGAGAATCTGTCAAAATCTTTGCCTTTCCCAGTCTCAGCTTTGACTGTCCTTAGTGAATCTCTGTTCTCATTAACATATCCTACTCAAAGAATGTCTTTACAAAGAAACTGAAGAATGTTTTGCCAAAGGACTGCTTATTTTGGGTAAAAAATTAAACCATTGATAGATTATATCCAGGGAAACACAACATAACAATTATGTGGATATCTTTCTGAAAAATAATACTCCCTTGACTGAGTGATGCTGAATAAAGAAAATTGCTCAAAATATTTTTTTTTTTTAAAGTGGTAACTATGTTCGATCATCTGTATACTGTACAATAAAGAAACCTATAGCGCTTAATTTTCATCTCATTCCATGAAGAAAGCAGTAATATGGTTGTGCTATTTTTATTAGGAACACTTCAATCGAATCAGAAACTGAAGCTGAGAGTGAAAAACGTCCTGCTAGAATTGAGGCTTTTATAATATCCACAACATAGCTAACCACCCAAGCAAAGCACCCAACTCATTAAACTTCAATTTAATTTCTACAGTAGTGAAATGGTACTGGCCTGTTTGTTTCTACCTGGCTTTTGGTTTTCTGTTCCCATCTCTGTGACTCAGTTGCATGAACATATACTGGAAATTATTTTTCTCCAATTAATTAGTTAGATGCCATTTTGTTTTTTTGATTAATGAAAGCTGGTTACAGCTGATTGCTATTGGAATGGTGTGCATTCAATCAAAGCATGAAGAGAATTGTAGTACATAGCTTCACTGTTCCTTGTCTTAATTCTGAAGGTGATAGTAGTGGCATTCAGAAAGAAGTCATGCCATGCAAGCAACATATTTTGGAAGTATTGAAATAGGTAGTATTGAGAATAGATCAGCCAGTGGCACTGAAATTGAATGGATTGTTTTGATCCCCTGGTTCCCTCCAATTGTCTATGTTACCAAGTCAACCAAGATGTTACAGGTACTTGGTGGTTTTTAACCATAGCTATCAATTAAACCTCCACACAGATCCGCTAGTCAGGATGAATTTAGCTGTTGTTTACAGCCATGTGTACGATAACGTCTGCACGGAGGCTGGTTCTAAAAGACAGGGCCAGTTATAGCCAGATCACAGTCCAATTAAAACTCCCAGGGAGATCCACTTCACTTATCGTCGTCTCCACACAGCCTAATTAGGAGTGAAACACACAGCATTGCCGGGAGGCAGAAGAAGATGCGAAGAAAAGATGTAAAAAGCCAAGTGTCCTTCCCTCGGGACAATGTGTAGATCCTTTGGTCGCATTGTGTTGTCATAGGTGTTCCTGTAAGGGAGAACTGATAATGAGAACTTATCGCAACTTCCGTTCCATTAAAACATTCCAACTCTAAACAGGGTGGTCATGGAAATGTCGGACTAACAAAGCGATCGCACCAGGATTCCACATTCCAAAAAGGCACCCTATTCCCTATTGCACTACTTTTTGCCGGAGCCCTATTGAACGTGGTGAAAAGTATTGCCATTTGGGACACAGACAATAAAAGGCACTGATTACCTTACCAGTGACTGTATTGATGCATATAAGAGGCGCACGAATGGTACAATTCATGAGGAGTCTACCTTGCCTCGGAAAGAGTTCATCTCTCAACACGTTTATTTAGGATAAATTCACAGGAAAGTATCGCTTTCTCCTCTCTTTGTATTTATGAATTCACAACATGCCAGCGATATGTGGAAATAATTTAAAATGGCAGCATTCATGTTTAAGGATCTGTAATGGATCTGTCCAGGTGTCTGTCAATCAAAAGAAAATGTAACATCTTCATTAAATTTGTGGCTTGCTTTTATTGAATAATTCATGTCTTTTGAACAAATTAAAATATTGTACCATATAAAAGTGACAATATGGTGATTCCTGATGGCAGTTGTCATTTCAAATGGCTGTTTTCAAAGTTGTATAAATTTATTCCAGATTAGATACATAAACTCATTTCAAATGTGTGTCTGGCACTATGTGATTCAGGAAAATGTAGCAATGATATATGCTTTGTTCTTTTAATGTATTTCTTAATCTTTTGTCCTCATGGTTAAAGTCTTTGAAGGATTAACATTGGCATGTTTTATAATTGTTTAAAACTGTAGCCACATATTTTTGTCGTTTCTGAAATACAATTAGCAATATTTGTTGAATAATCTCATTAAGTTCATCCGGATATATAAAAATACCTATTCTTCAATAACAAGGGAATTTTTTCATTAATTGAAATCACTAAATGTTAAAGCACATTTAGCTCATGTCTAAAACTCTCAAAAATGTGTGTCATTTAGTTACTTTTCTGTGCTGTATTTTTTTGTAGTGTTTAGTGCAACCGTCCTTAGTGCGAGAGGACAAGGTGGCCCCTATTACTGGGCCCTTGTTGTTCCCCTGGACCCATCTGTCTGTCATGCAGCTCCACACCTGACTGCTCTGCTCTGCTCACAACCCCACATTACTGCCCACAATGCCCCACTGGGCCTGGGAACACTGTGTAGAGCTTGCTGTATGGTTGTTTTTGACAATATGTCATGTCCACCATTTGAACATTCATGCACATGTCACACACACACACTACACACTGAGCACTTTTGGGCTCTGCAGGTTTCTGACTTTACACACCTTGTCAATAGTTTTGTTACAGTCACAAGTGTACACGTACACAGTGGTTCAAGGGCTGCCATTCTGTGACTCGTCTGATTGGCCTTGTATTGCCCTTGGCTGTATTTACTGCGGTGCCATTTATTCCTTCCAATTAGGGTCCGGTCACGTCAGAATGCTATTTTGTCTACCCAGAGCAGCAAAATTGAGATGAATCCTTCAAACTGCAGAAAGAAAAGTGTATCTGAAATGTTGAGGAACTGATATAGGGTCTAAATTTGGTCACCCTGTTTCATGAGCAGTCGTGTGTTTGAAGTTTGAACCTTGTTTCCATTGCTTAGACCATTTTTTTAAAGAAATACTAAATAATGGTATAATAATATAATAAATTAGAGTCTTTGCTGTAAATCGGTTTGCTGATGGAGCAGATAATTCCAGTCTTATCAGTAGGAAATTTGAAATGCTTTTAAGTCAGTGCATGTTGTGACAGATAAGGTTGTCGCAAAGGTACTGTATTGGTGGTGTACTACTAAGTACTGCAACTAGTAAATAGTTGTAGGTTTGCAATGTGTTGGTTTTATGTTGTGATTATGGTGGGTGACCACTAGTGGAGGAGGTGCTGCTCCTTTTCTAGTTCAGTGAAGGAACACACTGTTTTGCGCTGTCCAACCTCTAACCGAGAGAGGAAGCTGGAGTTGGAGGGGATGTTGTTGCGGAGCACATGGCGGTGGTAGTGGAGAAAAGGGCTCCAGCGTTGCCAGGTTTAGGGTTAGTTAGAAAAGAAAAAGAAGATCATTTTGAACAAGTGCGTCTGTAGACAACAGAAGGCGAACAACACTGACAGTCCACGGGCTCAGGGAGAAAAATTCAAAAACTCTGAATACTAGTGGATGTTTAAGTTCTTGAACACACCCACGACCATCTTGTCACAATGCACTTTAGCCAAAGCAAAGGACCCCAAGTGTCATGTGTATGCTTCGTCGTGTTGCTTGAATATGAATGTTCAAATATTTGTGGAATGTGTATATTTGTCAACTTTAATTATGCACTTCTCCAAATTACAGAGCAGTTGTTGCCTTTTCCTCACCTTGAAAGTAATCTGTTGGCCAAGAGAAATTGTAATCCGTGATTTTAACAGCTATTACAAACTTCAGCAAGCTTTAGCCATGGCTAGTATGTGAACGTGGTTTTGTATGATTTGGGGAAGCTCATCTGCCACAATCTAAGCAAAACAGAAACAGTAGGTGTCCAGAAACACCTACACACATACACACACATACACACACAGGAAACGTAACACTCCTTCTCATGTAACATTCAACATATGTTTTTAAATGCTATACAGGCTGTATATTTGATTTGATCATTCTTTTGTTGCAGGAATTAAATTCAAACTGGAAGTGTAATCTATGTTTGTATTTTTCACATTCAATGTCGTGCTTGATTTGTCCTAACAAAATATGGCAAAACAATAGCTTTTTTTTCTGGTGGGAAACTGTCTCGAATTATGATATGACATTCCATACAGGGGAAAACAGTTTAAATGTGGATGAAAGGACCCAACTGTATGCATGCAAATGGAAATTATAGTCCAATCGTGTCACCTATTATAAATAAGAAACGGAAGTGGAGAAAAATGGTCACGTGGTTTAAGAGCAGCTTCATTTACATTTGTGTTCATTCAGTTTTGTATAATAATATGAAATTGTTACTTGCAGAGAAGGGAGTCAGTTCACAGGAACAAATGTCTAAATAATTAATTAGATGATATGCAGTCTGGTTAATAAGAAATATGTTTGCGAAAGACAACAATAAAATGGTTGTCCATATTGTTATTCCCTGGTTCGTTCACACACGGCCCGGTATTGTGTCTATCAACAGCTATTTTTTCAGTTCCCCTTGGGCCTTTGTGCTTCAACAGTTGGCCACGAAGATAAATAATATACTTTTCTATTGTATTCCATGGCTGGTCTTCTCATATTCTTCCTAAGGCAGCACCGGTCTTGTGATAAGCAGCAACCTCCCCGAAGCTGGAATGTTCCCCATTCTAGTTAACCTCCAGCCACACCTGGAGTTCAGACAAATCAGCCCAGCCAATCAGTGGCTGTCCGCCTCCCAGAATTGTCCAGGGATAATGTGTGTCTGTGTGTGTGTGTCCTTCTCATTGCGAGGAAAAAAAACTACCAATAGCATCAGCAGCTAACCAATGTTCGGGTCACCTGAACAATGAATACAAGCCACGTCCTGCCACTACTAGTTAAGGGATTTCTCCCATGATGTGCTGGGGATAAGGTTAAACTCATTACATTCTAAGCACTCTGGTGATTCCTGCTGGATTCCCTTTAGATAGAAGTTGGAAGTCACTACAGAATAGAAACAGAGACCCTTGTGTAACTTGTGTTTAGCATGCAAAGCCAATATACATGGAAATCACACATGCCTCCGCAAATGTTTCAGTAATGTGATATGAAAGTACTAGTTTCCATACAAGCCTCTAGGACTGACTGAGGAGCAAATACCTGTCACGTCTGTTGTTCAGGAGACTGTTTGTCATGTCCAACAAGGTTATCGTTCACTGGTCAGTTGTCTGGGAAAAGGTGTTCCGTTTCTATTGAAATAGAACCGGGACAGCTATGTTTCTGAGATTTGCACTCATCGATTGATTTCTCTCCTTGCCCCCCCCCCCCTCTTACGCCAACCACAGAGACAATCCAGGTGTGGGTCCAATAAGTGGGGCGGTGGGACAGGCAGGGGGGGGGGGGTTCAACGTGGGTCAAACAAGATCAGGGCACCTGCACTTGGCGAGTCCAACAATCTCCAAATGGGCTCTCTGTGGTGAAGGATCTTCTGTTTTAACACCTTGTTTAATTGCCATAATATCTCCATCAAAACAAATCCTTGGGGAGGATGAAGCAGACCCAAAAAAGGGGACCGGGCGTAGGATTGTGTTGCTTTGTCACACAGAGGTCAGAGTTTGGGCCGGGGGCTAGAATCCCCCTCAAGGATCCATTCTAAGGACACCCTCAAGCCGGTGAGAAGAAATGCATGGGACGTCACAACGAGCGTGAGTCAGAGAGACGGGGGCACAACGAGACAGAGTTATGAAAAAGGATACGCTTACAGGCATGTATAGCACTCGACTGAACGGTTATGTTGCGCCCGCTCATTAATCACAACATGAACGGCAGTGCATGTCGTGATCATTCATCCATCGAGTCTTGTGAAAGGGTGAGGCGTAAATTATGAAACGTCTTCAGACAGATTCTGTTGGTTTATGTATACATACCCCTCCCTGCCGGGCCCAGCTATTAACAAGAGCGTTGTGGGTACTCGTCAAAAGGGATCAAAAGAAATGGTTGAGGGACAAGGAAGAGGGACATTTTGAATGCTGTCAACAATATGCTTGCAAGACATTTTGCAAAGAATGTACATGCAGTTTTGTGTCTCCTAATCATATGCTGGCAGCGTTCATTCGATTAACTTTTTTCTTCATAAAATGATGTCAATGTGGACTGAGGAACACATTCATTGTCTGTGTGTATAACATGATCATTGTAGTGATAGATGGTCTAATAAAATAGATGGTCATTATGAATGTGGTAGTGGGGGGAAAAGTCATATCACAATATTAATCAGCCAGAGAAGCTTTTGTGACAATTTGGCCACACGTCGTTGGAAAATAATATTGTGCTGACAAGCACGCAACTGTAGTAAAGACAAAGCAATGCTAATGGAATATCACCTTTTTAACTATTGCTTTCAAAATCTGAATACAAATTTTGAAAATAATATAATGGCAGTTATGTTGTACTGTTTATTAATTTTTTTATGAATTCAAATTCTTTGTGCAATATTTTTGGTGTACCTCCTCCGGGCTTCATGGAAAAAGTAATATGCCTGGTAATGTCTACTGCTCTGGATATGTGCTTTGTCAGATAGTTAGCTTTACTAGCTAAAGTACGAAGATGTCAACATTTTGGCTAAAATGGGCTAATAAATTAGCTGTTAGTGATTTCAAAATACCCAAATATGATGTAGTGCATTCTACTACGGCTCTTCTCAACAGTAATATAAAATCCTAATTTACCCCCTAAAAAAATATGAATGATTTCTAATCAATTTGCTAAATGCTAACAATATATATTTATGGCGAGTTGGGGGCCATTTCAGTTCAGAGACCTTTCGCAGTCTGTTGTCTGCATGTAGGTAGACGCGGCACTGTTTGTGTTTGTAGTAAAGTACCAATGAGAGTTCAAAGCATTTTACTGGCCTTGTAGCAAGTGCGTTTACACTGAAACTAGATTGTCTAGTTCTTTCCCCCGGTCGGGTCACGACATAGACTTCAAAACTGGGACCTGACACCTCTCTGCTTGTCATTCAGCATTAGGGAGATGGATGGGTTTAAGAACCAGCGACAGACTAGCAACTAAGCTCCAGGTGTACTTCAAACAGCCTCCAGTCTCAGAGGCGAGGAGATAGGATCCTGATCTATGGGTTGTTCACTCTGCAATAATTTATTTGTACTCATACAGTTCTACAATTAGCACCTTCTAGTTTTAATAGTTTGCGTGTCAACTACTCTGTTAGAAGCTCTTATCGACCCAATCAGAAGAACAATACAAGTTGCTTCTTAGAGAATTTCTATCGCGGACAATATGTCCCGATATTAACACTCTGAACTGGCCCCAAAAACTAAAGGAACCTGCACTGTTTAAAGTATCTGACGCGCCTTCTTCACAAACTGTACCATGTTAGTTGGTTGGTGAGGTGGACACAGAAAGAGAGACAGACAAGGTGAACTAAAGATTTTCACCCTTCCCTTACCTCGAGAAACGCTGAATGCTTTGAAAGCTAAGATTGAAGGGAAGGGGGCAGCGCCTGTCTCTCTCTATAACCATTAATCAGAGCTCTGCAGGTGTGCAGTAGACAGGAAATGCACCACCACAAATGTTTAATCCCAACAGGCGACTGTAATCAGGCCAACCGTGAAAAACATGTACTGTGGCCAGATTGACACCAAGATCTCCACAGGGGTTCATCTTGATAAGAACTCTTTATTACAGTGGTTTTCCAACTTTTTTCCCCATGGCCTCTTTTTATTTATGTGAGGGACCTAGAAAAATTTTAGACCACATTTCATAGATCTCCCAGTAGCAAAAAATGGTATACTGTTATTATATTATACAAAAGTGTTTAACATTTCAAACCTCAATTTAATTACATGACCTTGTTTACAAATGGATAATATAATAATGGATAATGGATAAAATCCATGGATAAGGGATAAATCAAAGATTCTAATATTATTTCTAATCATATAATACAAGAAGCAATTTACCAAACAGGCCCTTAAATATTTTTTTCTTTTTATCTATAATTTGTTTTGAGACGCATCATGCCACATACGTCTTACCGAGCACTTCTGCTTCCGCTGCTCTCGACACCAGGACCTTTTCGCCAACACATACCTGCTGAAGGTGAACACATTCCCCGGTCAACAACCAAGATTGCGCTCACAGGCTGGGAATTAGTCTATCTGTCATTCATATTTTATTGCAATATTGGTATATAGTCATTACATCCCTATGTACCAATGTCGTTGTTTGTATTTGCTACAGAGCTTTTGAGACATTTATACCCAGGTTAGTTGAATACTAAGAGGGATAACACTGGTTCCAATAAAAAAAGAAATGACAGAGGTGCATTCTTATTTTCTACACTGTACATCACATTTCTTACGACTCTGACGTTGTATCACATCGCACTGATTTAAAATGATTTATTTCCCTGATTGGATCCATAATCAGACACATTTGAAAGAATAGTCTCGGTAGAATCTTTCAGAGTTAACAATTTAGCCTGCCTTTGCCCTTGAATTGCTGTCGGTCTCTTCTGTCAATTGACCTCCTTCTCTTGCAACTGGTGAGTAGTGACACATCACATTTAGAGAAATGAAGGATCGCAACATTATATTCATCGTCCCTACGGCCATCGGTCACCTGTCACCTGGGCATGATCCAGGGGGAAAGGAACTACTTTGTAGGCAGTCTGCTCACCTCCTACTGGCCCTCTGAAGAAAATAACACCCCGACAACAAGCCCCATAACACAACGGGTGTATCACTCCACAACCAGAGTCAGCGATTAATCACTCTCGAACTGCACCTTACAGCAGTGGCAGAGATGATGCCTGGATGTTGTGAGAACTGTCACTCTTTCCCTCCTGTGTGATATTGCGTTACAATGACATTTTAACAGTTCTGCGTGCGCTGGGTTATAAAAATACATTCTTGTGAACTGAGCTCTTTAATTGTGTTAAACGAGGAGTGTGTGAATGGAATTGTTCGAAAAATAGCAAACACTACTCTATCGCGATCTTTGGCAATGCATGGAAGAGACCTGTAACCTTTTGAACTCAGTCTTATAACTGTGAGCACCACCAAAAATCCCACATGTGAAGACCATATTGGTTGTGATTCACTAAGGGAGTGGGTGGTGGCAGTTCATGTCTACTGTATGAGGACTCAACAGATAAGAACAGTGTGTGTGGTTTTCCGTGTGTGGTTTGAGACATGTTCCGTTCTGTGCTTTCTTAAAAAGCAATATAAATACAGGGAGAGCACTGGTATGGAGAGAAATGGAAAGTTAGAAGACATAATAGGAAATGCATTTTGGTTCTTATCTGTTGCGTTGGCTACCTGTATGCAAGTTTAACGCTGTGAATTCTGGGAATCTGCAAAGCCGCATGCAGAAAAAAAAAATGTTTTCTTCACCCTTCACTTGAAAGATGCATTACTATTATTTTGTTCAATACAATAATGGGTAACTTCATGAATAATTCTACCTTTTATAACCATAGATGCTGTATATAACATAGATGGGTCTTACGGTTTTGACAACCCAACAGGCCCGCCATCTTACCTCGGACCCGAAAATTCAAGCCACTTACCATTAGTAATTTAGTGCAGCAGCAACTTGCTCCACAAGGAAAACAGATACAAAGGTTGTGATATCATTTTCCATTCACCAGTTTAGTGTAGAAATGTATGCTAACACATTTATATAGTGTGGTTTTAATCAGTGAACAAAAAAGATTTGTTTAGCTATGTATAACGTAACTTGAGAAAAACTGAATTCTGTTTGTTTGTACAATTAATAGTCTTAGCTAGCTTGCCACAGTAAATTTGGAATCAATGTTGCACAAAAGGTATGTGTAATACCTCTTAATTTATCAAATAATGCTAATACTTAATATAATCAGCAGATGGTAATGTTGGGTAGCTTTTGTCCACAAAAAAATATCTAGCCCTCTTTGGCCTCATCCCAAAACAGGTAAGTAAGATGATGCCTAACAGCATAAAAGCACTGACTTAAGGTTAGTGGGGTTGGTCCTGGTTATTCCCTGTTATTCAAAGTAATGTTGGGTTTCTTTGATCCAAAGTTAAAAACCCCACAGGTAGTGAGAGGGACATTGCTGTGCGTATTGGGTTGTCTTTTGGACGGGACTTTAACAATTTTGCATCAAAAAGCACACTCGTTACATTTCTATTCATATCTCCGGACTGGTTAAAGATAGAAGCCTATGTTTTGTCCACATTGTAGGGGAAAGTCTGCTGCAAAAAATGACATTGTTTATTTCTGTAAAGTAGAAGCCTTCTAAATCTTAACCAAAAAAATACAGTATTTCAAGATTGAATAAAAAAAACCTACACATGTTTTCAGAGGTGGCAAATGTAGGCCCAGAATCAAATCAAATTTTTGATTTTTGTATGTAGTGTTATGTACCCACCTCCTTGATGGTACCTAGTGAGCTCGCTGGAGGTGGGGAAACGCAACAGCCGCTGTCAAAACAATTGTGGAGTGTGACTGGGGTAATAATGCAACAGACAAGTTCTGGGTTACCTTCCCTCACTGGGAATGGTGTTCATTAATATTAAGTTAGAAGGTAAGGCATATAAATAACATGCATACATATATATATATACAAAAATACAAACACAGCATACCACTAACAGGAGGTATAGGAGAAGGGCCGAAGGAACGGGGTCAAAGCAAAGAAATGAAGCAAAAGGCCCTATTCTTCCCTGCTCATTACCTGCCTGGCAATCTCTAACCTGCCGCACCTCGAAACAGTGGGGGACATCCGCTTGTATCTAACCTGATGTATATTACAGTGGTTATCTATGTAAACCCCAGGGTGTCTTACCTGACCCTTCTCCTAAGGGTTAGACAAACAGGTAGTACACATGACAGATGGTTGCAGCAGAAACATCACCATAAACAATTAAGTGTCCGAGCAAAAGTGTAGCCTCTCCATCCTCGAACAAACACAAACTTCTCTTCTTTATAGGAGCTCCCAATTGTCCACAGGTGTGGCCGCTTCAGTGGCCCAGTAGCTCCGCCCGTCTCGGTTTCTAAAAACAAACCAAACTCACCACACAAACACCCAATCAGGCCCTCACACCCACAACACAACCTCATAAACAACGTGGAATGTAACAGTAGTGTTCCACCACACTGATACCGGGATCACAAATTGACAATTTTGGTTGATATTTTAGAATATTTGCTTTTGTTTAATGGTCTGCTGCTGATTACATACCATGCAGGGTATTTGTGTTTTAAGGCAAGTTCCACCATTCCGGGTGCAATACCAAGCCAGACAAGCGTATCTACACAGAACTTGGAACAATACCAAGCCAGGCAGGCGTGTCTACACACATACGTCGGTCTGCCTTAGATTAATGACCGAGTGCAATGATTACACCCTAATATCTCGAAACGGAGCTTCTTTGAATCTGAATATTTTGACTCAAAACAGACTTCCAAAAGATTATTTTGATAGTTAA
The DNA here is from genome assembly GCA_016801125.1 of Novumbra hubbsi. Lineage (NCBI taxonomy): Eukaryota > Metazoa > Chordata > Actinopteri > Esociformes > Umbridae > Novumbra > Novumbra hubbsi. The sequence continues at coordinate 6,112 of JACXGK010001235.1, read as the reverse complement.
CTCAATGTTGACCAAAATCCTAGTTACAACACTTTGCCTTTGGACAGCAGTATAGCCATTGTCAAAATTGGGTCTGCACCCATATGAAAATGTAATGGACTAATATGGTCAATTACAAATGCAAAAACTAAATGTTGGTAGAGTACACACATTGGCAGAGGAAGTCATGCCTGAGTCACTAGCTTAAACCATGCAGCAGAATCTGCCTAGTGGGAGTCATGTGAAGAAACGTATTAGTGTCTCAAGAAGGAAAAATGTGACAGGGTATTAGCCAAGATACTTAAAAATGCTTTCCACAGCAAGCTGTAGAAGGACACCATCAGGAAAAAGCTTCTCTTAATCCTGTTCGCTCATTTCGTTCTCAACTAGCTTTTTGCTATGTGACAAACTCCAATGGCAAGTCAGAACAGAGAGATATAAAGATTTCAAAGTCTCTATAGAGCATGCGGCTCACTGATAGCAAGAAGAAAGCTTTTTCTGAAGATATTACAAGCTCAGAGAGAAGGGGTTTAGGCCTGATGTGTGTGATCTGCGGATTAATATGTAACCACGTACTGTACATGTGCTCTTTGTTAATACTTCGCCTCCCTTTAAGCACACATACGCACACAAAGCAAGATTGTCATTTGGGCAAAGGACTGTCCTCTTTCCTCGCTTTGGTGACACGTAAACCAATAAGTGGAGAAGAATGTCAATAGACACATTTCTTAGGGGATTGCAACCAGGCCGATGGAGGGCAAGTGGAGGACAAGAATAGAAAACGACATCCAGTTAAAACATTTGCTCATTTACTGCTTCGGCTGCAGCAGAAATGTGACCTTTTCCACGCCAGATCCATTGATGAGAGATTCGGGGGGGGTGGTTGTCTTGATGGGGAACGGATATTGTATCAAAAGCATTTCCACACTGGCCCAAAATTGATTTTCTAAAATTTGTTTTAGGGGGGGTTTTGGGGGTTATATGGAGAGTTAGTTTGAGAAACAGTGAACCCACTCTCAATTAAATCCTCAGCCACCGCTCCAAAACACACAGACCCAGCTAGTCCATATTATTAGTTACTTTGCCTATCCAAATCTAATACCACTAATTCACTATGGTATGTGCTTGGCGGACTGAATTTAATGTTAAAATAAGACATGGGATAGAGGAAACATGGGTGGGCGTAGTTCCTTTCCTGATGTGTCTGATATCAAGGGTATGAAATAAGGTTCCAACCTTTGACCCATTCTTCTCTGATTTCTTTTTAAGGAACAGTTGCAAAAGAACTTTGCTGCCCGGCTATCTTGGAAACTATTTATACACAGAATATACAGTGGCGTGATTGAAAATGGATGATTTCACAATTGGATGTCTTATATTTTTTCTACAGACTGAAAGTTAATGTGAGATTTTTCCTTTTAAGAAACTTGTAAAATGTTCAGAGATTATTAAAACAAAATGTGGCATTGCTGTTTGCTTCAGCAAATACTTTAGGGTTCAGGTAAGCTTCACAATAGTTTCTCCTACGTGGGTATTTGTGTTAAGACTCATTACGTCATTATGATGTACTCATCTGGTAGTTTCCTAACCTTAGGGTTAATGAGTCAAGGCTGCCCAACCCAGTTGCTGGAGAGCCACAATCCTGTTCTCTCCTCAACCCCCAATGGATTTTCATCATGCTAATTATTAGAATCAGCTTTGCCAGATTACGTTGAGAGAATCTTCAGCTCATCTTAGCTCTTCCAAAACAGGGTTTGGCAGCCCTGAGCTAAGTCCAAGCTGACAAACAGCATTGAGAATGTCTCCGTTAAGAGGTTTGAGAAGTACCATGTGGTTTGAAGTCTTCAGAGGTTTGGTAGTAAAGTCATGAACTGCCACCACAGAGAGGCTCTGAACAACTGAACTTCATTAAGAGAATGAGGAAATGTCACTAGCCCGCGGCACACCATTCCACTAAGGAAGCTGGTCTGTTCCAACAGAAAGTAGAACACTGAACTATAACAAGCCTGTGAGAAAGAGAAGGGCAAAGTACAAGCATTCATGTAGAATGTGTGAATTCCATCCTTACAATAGAGTAATGACCTCTTGAGGCTCTTTCAGACGTAATAAAGGACAAGGTAGACCCATTACCAAAGCCATTTCAACAATGTTTGACCCATCTACTGTGCCTGACTGCCGGACGTCTGTTGTTACCTGACATTTGTGATATGTCAACCAAATGTCAAGCGAAGATCAGGAAGTCTGGAACGTTGCCATCAGACACCATCAAAATGCAGCCTGAATAGAAAACAAAACCAGCTTGGACCTTTGCATTGGTGGAAACTCAATCATAAAAAAAAAAAGTATATGTTGGTTTCATACGTCAAAACAAGATGGGAATATACTCCGTGCAGCATTTGTAAAACTTGTTGATTACTAAAAACATAAAAAACTAAAATGTTTCCAACGGAAACAATAACACTCTGATCGATTTCTAGTTCCCTACCAAGTTCACTACGTTTCTGTTTAACGTTATTACGACTCCTTTCTTGTTCTAGTAAAATGAAAGAGATGGATCCATAAGAAAGTGTTGCCCTGGTTAATAGAACGGTAATGTGCTATGTGCCGGTGAATAAATTCCCAACAACCACGTAACTGGTTTAAACCAGTTACGTGGTTTATTGTGACCGCACAGGATATATTACAAAAACAACGACTACACAGAACAGACAGAAATACTACAGGGAGGACAATAGCACGGATGCCAAAAGAATGAACAAAGTATAAACCTCCACGTTAATCTATTCCCAACTGTCCTATATAAATGAATATAAAGAACCACTATACCTACTAACAATCCCTCCTTGCCTAATCCCAAACATACAGTAAGTGGCACTGGCTTTTCACTAACCTACTGTACATATACAAAGTGCGCAACCTGCGTGATGTAATGTAGGCCCATGGGCGTCTTACCTGCCAACCTTGCCCACCCCCGGGCTAACTACAAGCTCGATTTGGACTGGTGCACTGAATAACAAACTGAGGAATGGATTTACAACAAATACAAACAGAGGAAAAAACAATGGTATGTCTCCCGTCCTTCAGCCAAACAGAATTGACAAGTTTAAATCATGACGGATCAGCTGCGGATGGGCCAACGATCAAAGGGTGGAGTTCCCAAACGCCACGCAAACACCCATCGATCACGGGGGGGCGGAGAAATAGAAATGAGGACAAAATAGAACAGAACGCACAGAAATGAACATGCATGTACCCCACATTTTACCTGTGCCCGTAACAAACGTCTGCAATGTTGTGTTAGCAATCTGCTATTTTATTGATGGCATTTTAAATTGTCTCTTCCGCAAGTTCTTTTCTCATGCTTAAGTCATGATAGAGTTTGTAAAGAGGTTTAAGCTTTTGGAAAGAAGGGTAGTCAAACCATTAAAACATTCCAATATGTCCTAAATTGCACTATGGGCTGGGGGGTCTCTAGTTATAGGTAGTGCACTAAATAGGGAACAGGCTGACATTTGTGATGCATAGCCTCTTTCCGAAGGTAATTGAAACTCTGCCCCGGACATAATTTGGAAATATGGTACGTTTAGGCTTCTGTTAAATGAATCTCCCTCAAGAACAGTAGTGCTTCTCTCCCTGTTTTCATCTCATGCGGTTTATACATCAAAAGGAAATCCAATTAAGCTCTGTTTGATGATTCAAGTATTACTGGTTTAATTTAGTATACTTTCCCAGGCCTGTTATTATTGGTTAAAACCAGCCGTTAAAACTGCTTTCAAGGGGTAAACACTCTAAGCAATAGATTAAGACCCATTCAGGGAATTAGTTGATGTTTAACCATCTACCAACTGAGGTCATTTTGATCCCGGAGGAAGACGTTTGTCTTTTAAATTTTGCCCAACATCTCTTTACCCTTTTCTCCAACATGTTAATCCAACATGCAGATAGTCTTGACATATCATAAATTAGTATATGGTTGCATTATTACAACACAGTGTCCTTTCTTGACTTAGACACCTGGAAACAAAAAATTATATTCTATGGACTACTAAAAACAACAAGCCAATTGAAATAAATGGAGAAATGCCATGTTAAATAATTTAAATAAATAAGTGCTTTTGGGTCTTTTTGACAGCTTTTGAAAGTAGACAGAGAGCTGTGTTGATGTCTCTTCTGGGAATAGTTGTCTTTTTATGGACCTATTTAAAATAATATTAACATTACATATTTACAGACAAAAACTGCTGTTGATTTTGACCTAATAGGTTTAAGCACCTTACATTCTCACTTATTGTTATAGTTGGATATTATTAGGTATCACAGTGTACAAAATAACAATTACCTAACCAGGGTTAGTCGCGGAATCATCCTGGTGCTAAATGTTTAATATTTTTTATAAATAATTTCAGTTCAAGGGGGTGGAAAATGACTAAAGTGCAACTTCTATCGGTATTGTGATGTGCGAGGGTAAAAGCGAGGCCAATACAAAACGAAACAAAAAGAAGAATATGTTACTTTTCTTTTAATTAAGGCGAAGCGCAGCACAACACAGTTAAGACCTTTACAGAACACAATAACCCGTAAAGTGCTGGAGGTAACAAGGAACATAGATACACAGAACAAAGAGTGATGGGATGCAGGTGTGTGTGGGGTCCGCTGCTGCCACCGTCCCCTGACGGAAGTTAGTATGCCGGCAGGGTGGAGCGCCGGAGAGGGCACGCAGCGCCACGTGGAGCAACCATCACAGGTATTTAAGTTGTTTGAGCATCTGATTATAAGATACTGAGCATATCTTTTGGGCATAGTTGAAGCCTCCTTCCATTACCTTGTTTAAAAAGCAGAATTGCCTATTGCTTCCTGTAGTACATAAAGAAAACAATGCCATATCTTGGGTAGTTGCTATTGGACACGAGGAACAGAACATGTCCATAAATGGCAAACCACCTGCATTGCCACAGCCTCCCTCCATTGCTAAGAGTCAACAAGGTAAATAATCACATTGTGCTTTCTAAAGAAGAATAACACTGCTCCTAGATAAATCCTGTGCCCAATCCGTACCCTACTTTGTTTGATCTTGAATCCTGGGAAACTCCTCTGTCATCCCCTAAAAGCTTTATGGTGTCCATAATGGAGTGTTTTACCTCAGAGTCACAGACAGACATTATCAAATTTTCATTTCCTATCATCCAACTGATATTTCCAGCCCCATTCTCCCTTTTAAGGACTTGTGCATTGAATGTCAAACAACTGCTCTCAGATGTACTTAAACGTAATAACTTACAAATCTGTAACACCTAGAAGCACAACAGAGAAACTTTAAAATGCAGCAGTTTGTCAGATTAGGGCCAATCAACCAAGACAACATCAAGACTGACGTATAGCCAAAGTCATAAACAACCTGCTAAATCGATTTTGGCTTCTCATTTTGGATTCATTTAGTATGAAAAGAATCCTTCAGTTTTTATGTGGTTTGCTCTTTTTATGTGTCTGAAATTCACATTGAAACAAGGTGCAGCTAAATTCTATACCGATGAACCTTAGATGGACCTGGCCAAGAGCAAATTGGTATAATTTACCAAAATAGTACTTTTAGTCATGCAATTTAACAAAATAGTCTACTTCCAGAAAACATATGTAAAACCAGTTTGCCTTCTTATTCTCTGTTTCTTCCAAGCGAATCTCTGCAATTAGCTTGAAAACAATATCCTGGAGCGCAGTTCTGTGGCTCACCATGACATTTCACATGGCAACTGGCCCACCAAAACATCCCGAGAGGGGGAGTTTGCATGCAATGTTACTTGAATTACGCCAAAACCCACTTATTTTCTGCAAAACACGTGATGTGGACAGCACAATCCTGGTCAAATCAAATACATTCGGACACAGGATGCAATCATAATTACTTTTTGTAGCACCTGGCAACCCTAAAGATTCTGCATTTATCCATACAAAACATCCTCATTTGTGCCAGATGGGTCTGTGAAAGATAGGGAATAGAGTTATATGTGAAGTAGCCTTCCTGAAGAATATTTGAAGAAGGCTTACCGAAGCTCATTCAGGTTGGCTGTAATGCTCTTTTGTAACGAGTGCTTCACTGTGGAACTGAGGGAGGGCTAGCTGGATGGGAGCTTGTGCC
>JACXGK010001234.1:61008-74555 GCA_016801125.1 Novumbra hubbsi | reverse complement strand
AGCGGAAGGGGTGAGGGTTTCTGTGGCATTTGCAGCGGAAGGGGTGAGGGTTTCTGTGGCATTGGCAGCGTAAGGGGTGAGGGTTGAAGTGGATGCAGGCTTGGATGGGTTGTATGGAAACATCTCAGCTGCAGGTGGGACATGAAGTGGCAGGGCGGTAGAGGAGTGGGGAAACAGAGGGGGGATATGGGGAAGGGCATTACAGGTCAGATAGAAGCTTATGTTTGAGGGTTAGGTAAGTGTATCTAATCCCTACAGCGCCTGTCTTTGTAATGCCTGATAACAGAGCATGAACAAACATGTATGCATCCTTTAATAAACATTTGAATACACCACTACACCCTGAGACCGTGCAGCAGTCCATTGGACACTGATGCAACACCATGTGTTGTCTGGGCTAGGCTACATGGATGTATCAGCGTGTGACGCGGTGCACCTACCCTCCATCTTCTCTTGGCCACCGGTATCCTTCGTTAAGCTCTCCTGGCTGCTCCGAGACTTCAGCTCCAGGTCTGCCATCGTGTTGTCCGTTCAGACCCCTTTCTCCCTCTCTGTCCCTTCCTGTTGTATTCTCTTCTTCCTCCCTTCCTGTTGTATTCTCTTCTTCCGCCCTTCCTGTTGTATTCTCTTCTTCCTCCCTTCCTGTTGTATTCTCTTCTTCCTCCCTTCCTGTTGTACCCTCTTCTTCCTCCCCTCCCTTGCTGTCCCTCATTCACGCTCTCCCTGTCCGTTGGTTCTCCCACAGACCCAGCGTCTCCTCAGACTGCCTTCTCTCCTGCTCTCGCGCGTCTGTGTCTCTCTCTCTCTCTTTGTCTGTATCACACACCCTCTTCTTGTCTCCCTCAGTCGCACTCTATTCCTCCCCCCTTTTAGTTCCCTCTCTCCGGTGTGCAGGCGAGTGGGAGAGCAACGTAGTGTGGTGCCTGGGGTGGTGGTGGCGATGCTGCTAACTAGCCTACTACACCCACTTCTGATGAATTGTGGGAGCAATGGAGAGCTCAGCTGGAACTGGGTCATCACCAGCTTTTGGAGAGGCTGCCTCTGTTTGTCAATGTCATCTGTTATCCTGCGTGTGAGGCAGTAATGCATGTGTGTGTGTGTGTGTGTGGTTGATCCGATCGTGACACAAAGACAAAGGATGCAACGTTGACACTCCCCCTAGTGGCCACAGCCCACACATACATTGCCTTAGTCAATGTAGACTGAATGTAAACGGAGGGAGAATGAAGCCATTCTGGATATATACACATATAGAGTATTACACGGTATTTCCCATCCGATCTTTGACCAGCATTCAGCCTATTGAATGACCGCAAGGGATAATACAATCCAATAAGGATTCCATAGAGGTATTGTAGGACAAAATAAATGTGGCTCTAATATCTTCTCTACCTGAGACTGAGCATGAAGTAGAAAGGGTAATCAAAATTGAAATTATGCTCTGCAACACAACTTTCTTGAAGACATTTATAGTAAGACATTTATCTAGACGATTCTAAAATGGGTCCCATGTAATAGCCTACAATGTTTTTATTGATAAACAATGGAATATATATTTAACACATGCATGGATTAAAAATGTAGTCACAATTCCACTTTGAACGTTCACTTTGGAGTGGATGGCAAATAGAGCATTCTCCTCAATGCACCTACACTGAGAGCTGATGACAATTTGGTCTCAAGTGCATTACTAAGACTTGACAGCAAATGCCATATCTAAAGAAGGAAAGTACATAGTATTAGATATCCTTTTGATGTAAACGAAAAAAAAGATGCCGTATATTGGTAACTACCAAGTACATATTGAGGGGAACATTTCATATATAAGATTTCTAATCCAAAGTCTGTAGAACTGTCAGCCAAGCCTGAGGTTGTCAGAACAATCACATAAGATCTTACCATCCGGTCTCATTCCAAGCTGATTTGGTAATATCTGACAGCCTAAACGCAGACTAATACCGCAATAATACAGGAGCCTGGAGCCTAGTCCACTAATTGCGATATATTCAAGTTTGAGCGGATTAATGCATCTCTTGTTTTCATAATTTTGATTGGGATATAGATTTCAATCTATATTGCAGATTAATGCGTATAAAGTACAACAGACATGTATATTCCAATAAACAATATAGCACTGGGATCTGCAATACCAATTGAATCAGAAAGCACACCATAAAAGCCACTGTGGTTAGCCTTCTACTGATATAACATCATAAAGACACATTATTATAACATTACATACACACACCCTTTTCTGCAGGGGTACTCAGGACCTTGAAGCCAGTTCCACACTAATCAGGGAATGTTTTAGACCTGGAAAACAAGGTGGGTGCAATTTATGATGAGGTAAAACCGAAAACCAGCAGGCTTGGGACCTTGTAGGGCAGGAGTTGACTACCCCTCATTTACTGAAAATAAGTGATCCAAAAATGGTCAATTCGTGAACTTTATTTCATGCCAAAATTAAACAAAGCATCCACATAATTATAGAACATTGGATTTAAAAGTTAATGACATGAATTATGGACTAAAGAACAATACAGAGTAGATGGAATATATATATTCACCCCCAATTGACCCGAGCAGCACTCTGCTATCAGAGCACAAACAGTATCTAGTAATAGTTGTTAACAACATAAATAGTGTCAGTTTCATTAAGAGTCTAAAGACATATTCTACTCATAAAGTATTACTGTAATCCACGCACTATTATCCAAAACGTAATGCAGAGATTCTGTTCACCCCATATTTATTGTTTGTTGTGTTGTTGTTGTTTTTTACCACAGAAAAAATACCACAACAAACAAAAACAGTCACACACATTTGTTTGTGAAGAACATGTTTTGAGCAATAATGCATATTTTCGATATAGAGAAGTGCAAACTTGCAGAAAGCCATTCAAGGTTTGTGTGATGGGACTCCCCAAGGTGTATCTGACAGGCTGTATTTTAAACATGCAGTAATAATAATACTTTTGTCATACAATAATGCATCTGTAGGGTTTTTTAGGGGTAAAAACGTAGGCTTTATGATGAATATTTACATGTAGTTTCAAATGTTCACAACGCGTAAATACATGTTATTAAAACTGGTTTACAGCCTTCTGTAATGCCATATCTACAGCTGTAGGCACATTATTGGCACCATTGCACTTAAATAATATGTTTATATTGGATATTTGATGTTCAAAATTCTTTACTTTACTAATACTTAACTTACTTTTACTTTATCTTTCTGAAAATGTTTTGGATTTGGAACCCAGTATTTCCCTTTAACAAAAAGAAAACTTCTGAAAAAGAAAAATAATCCTGTCCTTTCAAAACATATTTTTTTGTTAGCACGGCCTTTGGCCAAAATAACTGAAATAAATTCCGATAGCCATGGATGAGCTTCCATAACCTCTGTGCTGACAGTTTGGCCCACTCTTCATGTTCAAGCAGCTGGGTTTTGAATTGGATTTAAATCTGTAGTCATTGCTGGCCAAATTGCAGTCTGGATTTCTAATGTCTGTCTCGCTCAGTCTTCCATTGGTGACAGATAGCGTGGATTAAAGATGTCCTGACTTGTGTCACATCCACAAACAATGTATTTAACTGGTTGAATCAATAATTAGTATATTGCAGACAACTGCAACTCACCACAGTTCATCATCCAAGTTAAGTCCATTCATCTTTTTATTCTGGTTAGAGCCGGTTTGAGCGGCTCGTGAAGGGAATAGTTCAAATCATTGTACAAGATCTTCAGTTTCTTGTCAATTTCTCGCATGGAATAGCCTTAATTTTTCAGAACAAGAATTGACTGACTAGTTTCAGACAAACATTGTTTGTTTCTAGCCATTTTTGGTGGCTCATTTTTGGTAGCTTTTGGCTCACAATTGCTGATGCTGAAGATTCTCAACTAATCTAAAGAATGACAGAGTTTAGGCTTCAATTCTGATGTTATTTTAATGGACAAAAACACTTGACCCCAAATGTAGTGTAGTGGTAGTGTAGGTATGTGGAGAACAGAAGATTTCAAAGTCATGAAGAAACAAGTTGTGCATTATTTAAATAAAGTGCAAGGTTGACAATATTGTTGGCCATGACTGACATATTGCATATGTAACATTCATAGGAGTGATACATTTCAGTGTTTCTGATATACTTATTTTGTGTTGTTTCCTATTAATTATCAATTCATTTTAATTCAACATGAGGGTCAGGCTACTTAAGGTTTACTAACAATAAAGATCCTATTATGTTACTAGAGTTCATTTGTTAATATTACAGTTTTGATATAGTGACTAAACATCTACACCATATTACTCCACATAATAATCTACATACCATAAGAAAAATATAGATAATTATTATATAGATAATTTAATTTCATCAAAAAGACCCAATGTTCAGAACTAATGTCCTGTAAACACTGTAAAAAACACATTTTTGCAAATCATTGCAGTGGTACTTTGTGATTTTACCTTTTTAATGAGCTAGGGTTAACATTGCACAATACATCCAGTAGATGGTTTGGACACTGTTAAACTCTACCTCTGTATACATATATTTATTATTTAGTTGTAGTATGAAGTACTGAATTGCCATATACCATAGTCGATGTATACATATATATGTTTCATATGTAACTAGCATGTTACATAACAGGATGTTAAAGTAATTCACATGACATCTAGTATATTTTAACATAATGGTCATTACGTAGTTAACAAAGGACCATTGAAAATGATAGAAATGTATGCAATGTTTTGTTCTTGTATGTCTATTCTCTACTTTCTACATATAAAGTCTTACAGGACATGCAAAAAAATTGAAACGTCCACAGCAAAAAACAGTTCTTATAATGACATAGACTTCCTCTTTCCCTCTAACGAAGTCTTAATGTTTTAATCTGACATCAAGAAATAGAATCCCACTACATGTTTTGAAAAAAAAACAACAACACAAAAATAACAAAGGTGTCTGGGTGGACAGTCATGCTGATTCATGGTTAAAGGGGCAGTTTTTGTAATTTGATCTGCAGCAATAGTGGAATGATATTTTCTACCTTCATTCACCAGACATAATATTGGGTAGATGCAAAACTGCATCCTAAAATACAGGATTTCTATTTTCTAGTATTTATTTTTTGCTCAAGCCCATCGGAAACAATGGCAGAAGTAAAAACATACATTTTAGCAAATATGTTATGGATCATATCATATCATATTTATAAATAGCAAGAGAAACCCAATATCCACTGAATGTCCATTCATTATTACTTTTACGTTGCTGGATTGGTGAGAGTTGGTTTGAATGCAAACTGGTGTTGCTGCAATTCAGCTAGCTTCCAAATGGAAAACTAATTCTACATACTCTTCCTTTAAGTTGTGCATAAAAACATACAAAATATTACAATATAGTAAACACAGCATAATATCCATGAAATTGTCCTTAGTATGCTGGCGTAAACAAGGAATTAACCCATACCAAAATTTAAAATAAGATACAACAAGAGAGAAACACTTCTCTTGCTATGGTTTGAATTTCATTGTTTTAATGGGAACTTTACTCCTGTCAGTTGTTATTCATAATCCACCAAGACGCTGAAAAAAAATGACGTGGCCATCGTTAGAGAATCATGTTGATAACCTTTTCATTTAACAATTCATGAACACTAAAAAACTGCCTGAATCACCAAATCATCACCGGTAGATGCAAAGCTCTTTCACTCTGAGCTCCCAGTCCCCTTGAGCAAGACACTTTTAACTGTATTTGCTTGTGCAAGTCGCTCTGTATAAGAGCGACTTATACTGTCTGCTGAATGACAAACATGTCAGAACCATTCACATGCCGTTTGGAATTAAACCCTACATTTTCTAATGTATTTCCTCAGAATCAATGCTTCTAACACGTCCCCTGCATGATACTAACCCGGAAGGAGCATGGTGGAGACCATTTCAGGGTCATCCAATACATCAATGATGCAGCTCTGGAAGGTCTTGCTGCTGGGGCTTTGCAGGTGACTGTAAGACACAGTGATGGAGAGTTAATGGGTGGACATGGACGGCCACTGCTTGGTTGTACCATCAATAAGGCTTCAGAGTATTTCGAATCAAAGTCAAGAACAACAGCTTTGCAATATTCCACCTTAATCAAGGATTTCACCAGGGAAAACCAATTTGGAAAAGTTCTAAAAGCCTATGTTAAAACTATTAAAATAATTAACTTGAAAATGCTGGGACTACAGAACAATTTACATACCTCATCCAGGAGAGGCGGTCTTGCCAAAACTCATACATGATGAAGCAGGATCTCTCTGGAAGAGTCTGGACGGACACACTGGAATAAAGTCACATTTGGATGACACCTGTTATTCTCTATATTAGTGTTCCCACTATTTAAAGTAGCAATATGTTTTAGCAATATGTAGCTACATGTTTTAGGGGGATTTTAATTAGATTCACAATAGGTAACATCCTCAATGAAAACCATAGGCAATGAATTCAATGTAGAAGAGACACACTGCAGATTGCGGGTCTGGTAGGCTGTGGCATCGGAATAGACCTTCAGGGCCTGCTGGAATTCCTCCATGTTATTTTCCTTCACAGACATCTGTCTCTGCACCAGCAATATGTTCTGTTGACGGGGAAGAAAATGGTTCAGGCCAGCGGCATCACGAGTCATGTTCATAAGGTAACACATAAGAGGATATGGGAAGGATTACTACCTGGTCTGAACCGATGTTGTGCCTAGTCTGTTTTTTAATTGCATTACAATTCAAGAAATTACAAATCTCAAGGTGTGAGTTTAGGTCATTGACTTATAGGGACAACAGATAACATAATATAGTCACCACAAGTCCATAGCGATTTAAGATTGTATGTATCCATTAAAGACATATGAATGGTGCCGTAGCACAGGACAGAGAGATAGTACACATGTAATGAGTCTTAGAAGGTGAAGTATTGTAAATGTAGTGTACCACCTGTTAAATGTAAAAGGAATTGGCACTTCTGAATGGGTCTCACCGAGTTATAAGTGCCAGCCAATGTGTCCTCTTTGAGTGGTTCCAGATGTGGACTCTGCCGGAGAAAGCATTAATAGTTCATGAAAAAACCAGTGTGACAACAGAATGAACCAGACCAAATCTAACTTAGGTATGGCAGCCTAGTTAGTTAGTCATATGCAGCTGCCCTGATCTTGGATTGATATAAACAGCGTATCTGATACAAGCAGATTAAATGTAAAAGTTTTAGCAAGATGTCATTGTTCATTAGGTTTTTCTTAAAATCACATTGTCCAGCAGGAGAGGTAATAACGTGACTTAACCAGTGTTGACTAAGCATCACTAAGTCAGTTAGACATTCATGTCTGAATAGAGACTCATAATACTTCATTAATGTTTTGCTTTTGGTCTGTTATCCAATGCGACTGAAGTTATTTGAACATAATGCAGACCCAAACCAATAGAGCAAATACAATTGTTACATAGACAATTTTGTTATCTTCGATATTGCCTTTTTTGTTAAGGTTTAAGTATTAGATTATAATGAGCAATAATCCAAGTAATAATCATTAACCACCTGTGTGTGTGTGTGTCTGTTTGTTTTTGTGGGAAGCAGTAACTTCTCCATTGCTGACAGATATACCTAGAATTGTGCAAATCACTTGTGAAAATCAACAAACGTGCATGGCTTGGATCTTGAAACTAGCTAACAATCAGTTAAGCTTGTTCCCCACAGTCCAGACAATAAATAGTGACCTCTGACATCATACACTAACTACCAGTTAACCTTGTTCCCCACAGTCCAGACAATAGTGACCTTTGTTCTTCAGACACTAACAAACAGTTAACCTTGTTCCCCACAGTCCAGACAATTAATTGTGACCCCTATTCTTCAGACACTAACAACAAGTTAACCTTGTTCCCCACAGTCCAGACAATAGTGAACTTTGTTCTTCAGACACTAACAAACAGTTAACCTTGTTCCCCACAGTCCGGATAACAGTGACCTTTGTTCTTCAGACACTAACAAACAGTTAACCTTGTTCCCCACAGTCCTATACAATAAATATTGACCTCTGTTCTTCAGGCACTAACAGTCATGTCAGGTTTTACCTCATTCTCCAGCTTGTCTATGAGCTGATGCAGGCGATTGACCTGGGATGTCCAGTGCTGGTTTTCCGGCTCCACACTCACACCTAATCCAAGGAAACAAGAATGTCATGGTGACGTAAACACATGTCACAAACTGACCCAGCATAGATGAGTTCTGTACAAGGAGAGGTGAGGAATAGGGTTTAATTTTCACTTTAAACCATTTACCTGCAATAAATGAATTGCCAACTTTCCAAATGGCTATGTGATTTAGGAATATTAAACAGTTCAACAAATTCCTCTGTAAAAAAAGAAATTCCCCCCTCACAGTCAGAAACCGGTTATGTCCTTCTTAGCTGCAATGACTGCAACCAAACTTTTCCTGTTGTTGTAGATCAGTCTCACATATCGTTGCAATGAATTAATGAAACATACAGGACGCTTTTGAATTAGCGACATGTGGGTTGTAGAGAATTGTGTGATGGGTCCCTTTTTGTCCGTATTTAACCAAACACTACCCCACAATATTCATCCCATAGATGTCAAGCGTGGTGGTGGTAGTGTCAGGGTTTAACCAAACACTACCCCATAATATTCATCCCATAGATGTCAAGCATGGTGGTGGTAGGATGTCTTGCTGTCAACAATGTTGCAATTTGATTATCTAGTAGATATCAGGATTTACAGATAGCAAGTTGGAACAACCATAGAACTAAGTAGCATTAAGTATATCCAACTCAATCCAACTAAATTTTCCCCAAAAGGGAAAACTCTTGCAGGAACCACTGAAGAAATCATTCATTTCAGTTGTGTCAACAGACTGTTCAATAGGAATGGGACGATAAAATATGTAAGTACTGATCGCGATGGAAAAAAATCCTGATTAGGACATTGTGGAGAAATTCCATAATACGGATTATCGTCAATCGAGAATAATCCTCAAAGAGTGACTTGGAAAAAGCTCTTTAGTCGCTAAAGTGTCCCTGACACTGTATGTTTTATATATGAAGCGTATCGCACATCTCATCTCACGTTGTACTATGCCACTAAACATACCCTGCAATGTGTTGTCAATGAAGATGAATGGTTCTGCTAGCAGGCAACCATATGCATGTAGAGATTTACATAGAGATAAAAAAAAAATGCACAAGAACAAGATTCATATATAGGGAAAAAAAATCAGCAGAGATGAAAGTAAGCTGGGTAAGAGAATAGAAGTCTATAGTCAGTTACAATTAAAATGGAAATTCAATTCTTCCATGAGCTATCTCATGTCATCTGCGTGATCAGCACAATACATGACGAGCACAACATAACAGGGAGCTTTTATAATAAATTATTAATCCACACATCAAAATGGCCTATTGTTTGCTAATTAGGGAAATAAAATGCACACGCAAATGCTGCACCCACAGGTACCGGTATAAAACATTTAGATCCACTTCCACCCCTGATGTCCAGAATAATGACTAAAAATAAAAGCTGGAAAAAAGCTCTTGCCAGTCTCCAAAGTGTTCCTGACTACTTGTTTTATTTTACAAGTGGAGTGCTCATCTCCTGTTGTCGGATACTATTCCACTAACCATCCTTCGTAATGTATTGTCAATGAAGCTGAATGGCTCTGCTATCAGGCAACCAAATCCATTAAGAGATTAACATGTTTATGCATTATTACAATAAAGACCTTCTATGTTATTTTATAGTAACACCTTTTAAAACGCACAAGAACAAAGGATATGTGATGTAAGGGGATGAAATCGTGATACTCATGCCGCTCCTCCCCTACTGTTGAACAATGTCAACGTACGAGGCGCTTGCTTTGTAATGAAGACGTTTGCCTCTGGTCTCTGGTTCTACTCCTTTTTCCATCTTCACTAAAACAAAATCCATCCTGACATGCAAATTAAACGTGAATGAGCGGGCAATGGCTTTTTCACACACTGGAGTGTTGCATAACTTTTTTCCTTAAGTACATTTATTCACATATCAACCTATACAGTCGATGTTTTGCACATTCTCTGACTTATTTTCTTTTTACTTTCTTATTATTATTTTCTACCTACTGTGTTATTTATCACTTTAACACCCACTGTAAACTACTTGGCAATAAAGATGATTCCGATTCATCTGATATACGTTGTGTTTAAAGATCTAATAACAATTTACGTGGAAAAATGTGAACAATGATATTGCTACGTTAGAATTCAAACAGAATGCACCAGTGTGTGCATCAGTGCGTACCTGTAGTAAGCATGCCAGAGTAGGGGTCTTTGGGAGAGAGACACAGGTTCTTCAGGAAGCGGCGGCCAGGGCGTTTCACCAGTCCGTGGAGGGAAAGATCCTCAGGCGTCTTGAGCGTATTCCTGCAGAAAACAAAGATCCTCATCGTTAACACTGCCTGGTCATTATTCTGCATACTGACACATACTATTCTCTACAGCTTAACATTATCCTTATAACTGCCTGAACATTATTCTGCATACTGACACAGACAATTCTCTACAGCTTAACATTATCCTTATAACTGCCTGGTCATTATTCTGCATACTGACACACACTATTCTCTACTGCTTAACATTTTCCTTATAACTGCCTGAATATTATTCTGCATGCTGACACACTATTCTCTACAGCTTAACATTATCCTTATAACTGCCTGAACATTATTCTGCATGCTGACACATACTATTCTCTACAGCTTAACATTATCCTTATAACTGCCTAACAAAATTCTTCGTACTGACACATACTATTCTCTACACCTTAACATTTTCTTTAGAACTGCATGGTCATTAGTCTGCATACTGACACATACTATTCTCTACAGCTTAACATTATCCTTATAACTGCCTGAACATTATTCTGCATTCTGACACAGCCAACTACACAGTTAAAGGAAATTATTTTGTTACACACAAGCTAGTGGCAACTGGCACTAACCTAAATGTTATAATATATTATAAAGTCAACCCAGCTTGGAAACATTAAATGTGTAAAGAAGAAAAATCGTTGCAGGGACCGGGGACACATCCGGAGAATATGCTGCTCAATCAGCTGTGCAATCTTAATATGCAAGAAGTAAATAAGGACACTAAAAACCCTTTTAATTTATATTCTGTCATAGCACATCTTCTGTGTGTGAAACACCCAGTCTTAAGTTTGGTACATTACTTTTCATGGTTCTATTAAACATGTTTACCGTGCACTTGGATTATTGGTCAACCCAGAGTACCTGCTAGCGCAGCTTTGCTCATCCACAGCCTCCATAGCACAGTCCAGTGATGACTGCAGGGACTGAAGCTGGGTGTTTGTCTCTCTCAGAAGGAAACGTGTCACAAACTGACCCAACACTGACGAGCCCTGGTACTCCTGTACGGTGAGAGATGGGGGAAGAGCAAGATGAAAAAGTTTTGAATTTCAACAATAAGAATAATATTGAAATTGAATAATAATAATAAGATTAATTACAATAATAATACATCCTTCGAATGTGGTTGTCAAAAGTTCAACTTAAAGGTTGAAGGACTAAGAATTTACAGTTGAAGGAATAAGAAGTTGAATTAACTTCTGATTACATTCCAATTCAATAAACAGAAGCAAGGCCATAATTATAATATACATATATTTGGAGGACTCGTCCCCCACCTATATTCAAATACGCTCGTTATGAAGTCGATAAGTCATTTTGCGCAAACTTTAACTGCGGTAATAAATACAATTTAGCTCAAAAGTGTCGGTAACTGTTTGTGTAACAAACAATTTTGGTGACAACGGTGGATTATGCAAGGGCTAAGAAATCAGCCATCACTCATGTTAGCTATCAAAGCTCATAGCCACACATTCACCCAGCAACTAACAACGTTGCTCAGAGGCCTACTCAACTGAGGTGAGAAATCAGTACCAGTCAGATGTTAAAAGTATTTATCAATGCTTTTTGATAAAATTATAATTGCCATTCAGATGAAATATGCTTAGTAATACACTCCTAAACGCCTTGGCCACTTGGTTATTGATAATATTTATTAAATGTTCAGGTGCGTTCAGAGTAAAGAGAGAGGGGGAGAGAGAGAGCATGAGGATGCATACTGGGCAGGGAGAGGAAGTGGCATGGAGATGGTGACATGTTGGCACAAGTGAGGTTAAGCTTAGTCACAGGTGTCTCTGAGGTGAGGGTGAGGTTAAATGGTTTGGGGCAAAGGAATGTACTGTCTTTGGACTGGAATTTGAACCAACCATCTACAGGTCAGTTGGAATCATGGTACTGGAGCAACATTAATGATGATGTTGTAGGAATGATACCAACATCATATTGCACAAGTATTGATGGTTAAACTTTTTTTTCGGAGGGGACTCCTGGCCCCCCTGGCAGATTTTGCCCCCCCCCCCCATATTGACTCCATGGTATCGCCTTAAATAGAAGTATATAAATAATAAATCAATAATAAGGGTGGCTGTCCCAAACTCCTTGATTAAATAAAGAAATGTAA
This sequence comes from Novumbra hubbsi, assembly GCA_016801125.1. NCBI lineage: Eukaryota > Metazoa > Chordata > Actinopteri > Esociformes > Umbridae > Novumbra > Novumbra hubbsi. Next base: position 61,989 of record JACXGK010001234.1, on the reverse strand, counting down.
GTTGATATTTAGTCATATAATTCTGTTTAGCATTCTAATTCAAACTTGTAAGCAGCTGCAATGATTCCATGCATTCCACACTGGCCACAAACCTCCTTGGTTTTGTCCATGGCATTCAAGATGGCAACATTCAGCTTCTCTAGAGCTGACAGGACATTTAGATATTCCCCCAGGTGAGGAGAGAAATATTCTGGAGATACAAAGAGCATAAAACATGTTGTCATTTGTATGATTTAAAATCATGTACAATGCTGTTTAAAAAGTGGTTAAGACCTTAACAGACCACTTTGACAAAAGCATTAAACATCCAAAGGAATTACCTGAAAGTTTATCAGTGTCTAGGTTGCTGCAAAGACGGGGAATTATCAAAACAAGAAGAAAAAAACATTTTAGAATCAGAAAGGATAAGAAATCTATTTAAAATGGCTTTAAAATGCCTCGTGTTTACAGATACAGTACTAGCTAAAATGATGTAAAAAGCAACCAAAATTGCATTGTTTGAGTATATTCTTATATTTGTTTTCTTATATCTATCAACATGAAGAAGATTACAAAACACCCACCACTCAATCAAGTGTTCGCAATGGACTTCAGTCCCCTGACCTAAACTACATTGAAACATATGGGATGAGCTGAGGAGGAGAGTCATCAAGCAAGGACCAAGGATCGGAGGATCTGGGGATTCTGCATGGACAAAGGGTCTCAGATCCCTTGATATGTGTTCTCCCCACTATTCAAACATTACAGAAACATCTGGCCTGTTATTATTGACAGGCCAATGGCATCACTCCCGAAAGGCTGAATTGGAGTTCACTGGGCAGTTACCTGGCGATTGATTTACCATATGATTTTTGTCTTTGCTCTTTCTTTAAATTATTCACCCAGCCTCAACTATTTTCCATCCTTGAGCCCTTACTAAAATACTCCTCGTGGTTAGCTGGGGACGAGGAGCAGTCCCACGGGGGGGGGGGGGGGGGGGGG
>JACXGK010001234.1:48246-60908 GCA_016801125.1 Novumbra hubbsi | reverse complement strand
CAAGTCCTTGATTCTCCTCAAAGATAAACATGCTACAGCAATAAAATGAACAAGGTGGAAGGTTTAAGTTTCTTCCCGCCACTCTGAAAGAATGTTATTGCCTCAATCCATTGTTGCCAAGAACCCTAACCTGCTAGTTGGTTCAACTACTTTAAGCACCCAATATCCTGGTTCCCATCAGAACTGACAGACTGTTGACCAATAAAGTTTTTAGGAGGCAATATTTTAATGTTTGCCATTCATTGGATGAAGGAGAGGTGGTTCCACCTCTGCTAGCCAGTAATCAAATAGAATACCACAGTGGTACTGTACATGTGAAACAAGGTAGAAGCTCTTCAAATAGACAATATTGAGTGCATTTATTCACCTCCCATTGGAATCAAACCCACAATGATCTACATGGGATCCCCATTATAACTAAAACATTCCAATACATAACAGTCCAATACATCAAATTAAATTTTGGTGGTGTTTGTCAAGGTCATCGTTATCGTTAAAATGCAAAGCATTTGTTTTGTCTTATCTTCTTAACAGCAAATATTGCACTCACCATTTTTGTCTGCACGGCGAAATATCTGTAAATGCATAAGAAAAACTGGATCAACTAATACATCTAATTCATGTTTAAAAGGAATCTTAATTAACATTCAGTAAAAGCGGCAACAATATGGAAAATATTCTTTATCAGTTGGACAAAGTTGATCATTTGAAAATCGAATTATCCTTGGTCATTTTACAAACATAATCTTGCAGTTCTAGAATGGTAGTCTCATCAATAGACTAAAGGTCTTCTACGTGATTTTGTGCTAATGAAAAAAAAGGTTTTAAATCGTTTTTTTATAAAGTGCATAAATAAGTAAAACAACATCCCATCAACAACACCGTACGATTATTATTCAGCGGGAAAACGAACTAAAAGAGGAAACAACCTGTCAACTCCCACAGTTAATGTATGATATTTTGATGAGGCAATGCCAGCATGTGTCATTCAACTTAACTACTGCTTCGTCAAAATACGAATAGGGAACGAGATCGTACAAATAGGTGTATCAAGGATTTGTATATATTTCAAAGTGCCCTTATTACTTACAAGCAATCTTCTTAACAAAATTGGTGAACTGTCATGCAACACCAAAGGTGGGTAAACTGATTTGACCCCATGTTAGTCTAAGTGGCATTTTACACGCGAATAATCTATAAACCCCATTCACCTTGCTGCATATTCGCAATTAATGTTAATTGAACATCGCTAATATATTGTTCGAAACATCGCCCCAATGTATTTTTGGTTGGTTTAACTGGCCTCGATAAAATACTCGACAATGTCGACCTACAGCATATTTAAACGCTTCACAGATGCTTTGCTATCGAATGTGTACAATAATACAACTGACCACAATATGACAAGTTACGTGGCACGATGACAATGTAGAAAAAATAGGCCTACTCAATTTGCCTAAATGCTTTCATTCATTTTAAATATTGACGATGGACGCAGACAGGGCTACTTACATCTTGGAAGATAGAGATTCCTTGATTTTGGTTCTTCTGCAGAAGCTGCTGCTGTTTTCTGTGGTGGTCGTGCTTAGCAGACTGGAGACACCTGGTAATCATTTCTGTGCATGCTAGCATTTTGCAAATCTATTTAGATGCAATTTCTAAATTGCTTTCCTTGATTCGTGTTATAATGACCGTGGTCTTTGACTTTGCTCTCCTTTAAAGCGACGAATGACGAATGATTTGGCTTCGTTTCCCGTTCGAGGGGGTCGGCTGGCCAGTTTCCGCAGCAATTTCATTTGACAACATAAGAAACTCCGCCTTCATATCGTCACGACATAAGCTATTGTTGGAAGTATATGAGCTATAGGATACCAGAAATACATGCATGATCTGCCGGTAGTCAATAGTAGGCTATAGTATACATATTTGGATATGACCCTATGTCTAACTGGACTTTGATCATGTGAACAATGTAGAATAACTGCTTGAGTGGGAAGTGATAGAGGAGTGCGCAACGACCCCAAGGCAATTATTTATAGTACTTATTATATTATACAAACTGGATGCTTTGAATCTTGAATGCTGATGGTACACGAGGCCACGAGTATGACATCACAGCCCATGCTATGATGGCATCGATAACCAGTTTATAATCGCTGTATGGTATCTCGGGGGTTTGTGATATATTGCCATTTTACCACGGTTATGCGCGTTGCCCAGCAACTCCTTTGCAAATAGAAATTACCGAGTAAATGATACTGTATTTTACTGGTTTGTGTTGTTGTCCACTTAGTTAATTTAATATTGTTGCACCGATAGCATCAGACAGTTTGCAAAATGACAAATGTCTAAATATATTCGACACATTATTGCACGTTTGAAATGAAAAGTTATTATATTTAAGACTATTTACGATTTATTTTCTATAGGTCCTACCTCGCAAACAAGAAATTACAAATAACACTCTTCAGAGCTCAGCCTGTCCTCAAAGGGCATCAGGTCTTTTACAATCTGGCTACTCCCAGTCCCCAGCCTGCCCCCCAGTATGGGTGGGAATCATTTTCGGAGGAGAATGCAGAACTCTGATAACGTCACTGCCCAAACGTTTAACGACACATGCAATTCTCTGTCAATTGCTGTTTTGAAGTTCGTCCTCAGTGCAGGTCAACAGGTAGGATCTTCTGAATTATTCTATTTCATAGGCATTGACACTTTATTAAGGTAATTCCACAATTGCATGCATTGGCAAACTAAAGTAATTTGGTTGGCCTATTATCTGGCTTTGGAAGCATTGACATTTGCATGTCCAATTCAGAAATGGTTAGACAGAGCTTTGAGTATTCTAATTAATCGATCATGTATATAGTATGTCTATAATAGGACAAAAAAGATGAAGAAAGCTAACGCGTTGCCATACATTCCAACACAAAAAGTATATAACGACGTAAAATCAATTTGGATTTTTAAAGAGTAAGTAATACAGGGATATTTTCACCTAAATAGAATGACTTAAACATAAGAAAATCAACCAAATGTAGGCCTGAATCCCAACTCACCTCTGTGCTCAGTGTAATTAAGCTGGGCCTATGTTTATCAACATTCACAGAACACACACTATGTGAATATATTGAGTGTGGATAACTGTATACGTAGCTTGATTACATTCAGATCAATGGTTACGTCCCTAGCATGATTAACATTACCTTTTATTCTTTTTGTGAGCCTCACAATGAATCCATTGATACTCTAGTTTGCAAACACCCTAATAGACATGGCTGGCTTGAGTTTTTATTAATTTGGCAATGGCTTTAAGAAATGTTGTCAGGGTAAGCAATATAAGTGGCTTTAAGAAATAGTATGAATAGATCTCGGATTTGACCTAATAATATAAAAGACATCTACGTCGTCTTCTAAGATTGATTTGTAATACATAGTTTATCACTAATAATCGACCACAGTCCCATGTACAGCGACAACTTTTGTGCTTGAATCTTGATTCGGCACCTGGCAGAGTACGTACCGCACGCGGCTGAACGCTTAAGATAAGCCGCGCCCGCAGACGCGCCTATTCCACACGTTTTGCGTCATCCTTAAACATAAACATAAAAATTAGTCACACTGTTTACACATTTCAAAATTACAAATGTATCTACCTAACACAATTATATATTTTTAAGTTAAATTGCAACGTCGTAAGGTTCTCTCTTAAACATAGACTAGGCCTATTTACATTTAAATTAATGTAAAATTGTTATATTCAAGATATTGGAAGACTCCAAAGCATTCGGAAAGAATGTGACAATAGCAGCATTTCATCACTTCGGCACTTCTGTAAATGATCGTAATCTCAAACTTTTTTAAACAAGTTTTTTAGGTCTAATTGGCAGGAATCAATTTGAATACAATTTCGCGAAGGTCTTTTACTTTGTTCTATTTTAAAGCGGCATTTGACGATTTGCTACGGCCTCCCGTAGCTGCTGACGTTTTGCGCAGCAATTACTTTAGACGAAGTATGAAACTCCGGGTTTCTGCTGTCACAATACTGTTGATGAACATGTATTACTGAGCTATTTTTTAATTACATGCACCATCTGCTGGAGGGAACTAGTATAGCCTACATGTAGGGCTAAGACAAGCTTGCTTGTGTCGGTGAAAAAAAAACAAAAAACCGAAATAAAATTTGAATACTAAAATAAATGTCGATGATATGTAAGTCCGTCCAGCACACTGACTTTGCTAATATCTGTATAAGTCACATGATGTTCTATAGGTATAGTCAGTTTACATAATACTTTGAAAAGTGTCAGAATTGGTTTAAAGGCTTTTCCCTTTTTTTCATGTGTTCATCCAGTGTCAAAACAGCTTCAAGAGCCATGGCTGCATTCCTTCATCGCTGCCCCTTCCTGAAGTCGGCCCCTAAGCCTGCTTTAAGGACAACTGGTGCTGCCCTTCTTTCCATGGCTGATCAATGTCCTATGATTGTCCGGCAGATAGGTTGTTCCTCGATTTTCAAGGAGAGAAAAACTACTATCCATTCTACCCAATCAGTAGGTCCTATGAATCTGAGGGTGGACTCGAAGCGCCATTCTGCCCAATCAGCAACCCAGGTGGTTGTCTCGATGTCCAGTGAGTGTCCCTTTGTCTCCAAAGAGATTGGCATGGTAAAAGCAAGCCCTGAGGTTCAAGAGGATGTTCCTACAGAATATAACACAGGTAAAAAACATGTAAAATAACAATGTCTCAGATGAAACCAAAGCTTTGTTCTGTTCAGTGTTTAGACAATATTTAAAAAAACTTTCTGTAGCGTTCAAATATTCATTGTGGATCAAGCATGCCTCTCTGGCATATTGTAAAATTAGGAAACATCTCTAACCTATTCATATAATTTAGATTTGCAAAAAAAATATTTTGCTACTGAACAAACACAACAGACACTGTAAACTTTAAACATAGTAAAAAAAACACGCCTTAATAAAACAAGCACAATACAAAACTATATCTGAACTTTAAAAAGTCATGTTTCAGCAACTGCTGAGCAATGCTTTCAAAATAATTTGTTAGTTTGCTAGTTAAAGTGTGTTGAAGTTAAAGATTTTCTAGAAATATTAGAGAATTAGAAGAAACCGGTTGGTGTCTCTAGCTTGAATGTTTTAAATTATACTGAGAAGGGTAATTCATGGTAATTATGCAAATGTTATTATAGTTGATACTTGTTTAATATTTTTAAGTTATAAATATGTAAAACAAAGTTGGTTTGGTCTGTCTAGCTCAGGGGTGGGCCAATATTTTGGCTCGGGGGCCACATCAGGATTTTGAAATGAAATGGAGGGCCACATTTGTTTTTGTAATTTGTTAATCATAATTGATTTGGAGGCCAGAAAAGGGCTAAAGTTAAAACATACATTACATATGTACAGTAGATCCCATATAAGGTGTAAATAGTTAAAATTCTGACTCAGATCTATAAGAATGGGCTGGTGAGTTGTTTTTTTAATTCCCCCCAAAATAATTTTATTACATTCCGTGGGCCGGATGGGACAGCCTCGCGGGCCGCATTTGGCCCCCGGGCCGTAGTTTGCCCACCCCTGGTCTAGCTTGAACAGTTCAAGAGGTCAAATCTTTGGTGTAATGAATTATAATTCTGTAAATGTTGCATTTAAGACATTGAAGAAATCCTTTTGAAGAAATATTATTTAAGTCAATAGAAGTTTTAAAAATGTAATAAAAGTTATTAAAAAAAATTATTAAATCAAATCGCTCCTGAACCCATTGAATGTTTTCAAGTTTGAATGGTGTTGCTATCTGAAACGCTTTGGAAGAAGTAGCATACTAAGTAATAATAAGCAGAAATATTTTTAAAATTGAAAGTTGGAACTCATCCTTTCAAAAGTCCCAGTAACAAATAAACAGACAGACAAACGTTAAGTAACCATGACCAATCCCGGTGGCATGGCATTACTTTTCCACAACATTATGGCAATGTAATCTGAAGACAATATAATGACCAACAATTGGTCACTCCTTACAGTACCGCCTCACAACGTCAAAACCATTTCAGTTGATGACGTTACATATTAGTTCCATGTATCCAGAGATCTAAAAATGAATGAGTGTATATTAACAGTATTTTAAATGTATACCAAAGGAATGCAGCTCAACAACTTCTATTCGGGATGTCAGGTTTACCCAATGAATGATCAGACTACATCATAAATCAATAATAATTAATCCAACATCCCACTTCCCAGCAATACATAAAATGATGCAGCACATTCTCTGTGCATGCTGTATGAATTCTAATGGCAAATGTGCAAATTGCGAGTATGTGCATCACTAGAAACATCTGACCGTTGCTCTCTGTCACAGGCTTAAGTTCTCTTTTGAAGGAATTCAAGGAGTCCATCTCGCCGAAGGCCCAAAACCCTACTGTGTCCCACCTCCTCAAGGACAACATGGGTGAGTGTACATCTAGATAAATTATTTGAACATAACAAAATATACACAAAGGAACTGTTTCCTTATGAGCTTGTATTAAAGGATTATTTGACAGAAGTGTGATAATAATTACATTTGTGAGTACTGTGTAATTACATTTAAATAATCTGTACTAAACAAGTTATGTCTTCCCATTTTTACAAGGTAACCCATTACCTGTAGATTGACTTACAATAGAATAATATTGTACAATTATTTTGCTTGGCAAAATTTGATTTAAACAAAAAATATTTGAAATGGCAGTGCATATTTACAACCAGTATGAAAATGGGCTTACTCTCTTTTCATTCAATGGGTTTTTACGTTTTTATCATATATCAAGTTATTGAAAATAAGACATGTCATATGAGAATCTATATGTATTGAGTAATTCTAATTGAATTCAAATTTATTCTAGTTTTTCACAAAATAATTGTATACATTCAATCTCCAGTGGGCCCCAGTTTTGACTATGATGGCTTCTTTGATGAGAAGATCTTTGAGAAAAAGAATGACTACACCTACCGCATCTTTAAGACAGTGAATCGTCGGGCTGACATCTTTCCCTTTGCTGAAGACTACTCCATCGCCGGTCGGAAAGGCTCCCAGGTGTCTGTCTGGTGCAGTAATGACTATCTGGGCATGAGTACTCACCCCCGGGTCCTCAAGGGGATTCAGTAAGTCTAATATCAAGATAATTTTAAAATGAGTCTTCGTTCTGCTCACCTCTTCTACAAACCCGTTTGGAGAAGTCCAAGGGAAGGGAGCTTGTACTTTCTGTTCAAATATGGTTGCAAAGTAAGCTATGAGACACACTGAGAGGAATCACAGAAGACACATTGAGACTGAACCCATGATAGTGAATAAAGGCTAAAGGTTGATTTCAACTGACTCAAGCCATTAGAAAATCTACGTAATATTACTTGGCCCATCCCTAGGAAAACAGTTTAGTCTACCAATAATAAACAAAACAATAAACTGAAAGCTGTATTGCCGAGGTAAATTTGTATGAATTTGTAAGTTTGTATGAAATATTTCTTAAGTGTAAAAACTGAAAGTGTCTGGATGATGTATACTAACACTGTGCTGAATCTCAAAGTGTAAAAACATAATGGGTCTGGATGATGTATACTAACACTGTGCTGAATCTCAATCAAGGATGCTTTAGGAACCACGTTGACGTCCGGCAGACATCCAAAACAGGGCCCAAGAAATGTTTGACCAGTTTGTTCTTGCGTTCTCCCAGGGATGCCCTCAGTAGGCATGGCGCGGGTGCTGGAGGCACCAGGAACATCTCTGGCACCAGCAACTACCATGTACTTTTGGAGCAAGAACTTGCCCAGCACCACCAGAAAGATGCCGCGTTGGTGTTCTCATCTTGCTTCGTGGCCAATGACTCCACCCTCTTCACCTTGGCCAAAATGCTGCCTGGTAAGCCTAAACCCGGTGCTCTCCCGGGTCTTAAAACCAAATGCCCCCAATGAAAAGAGGACGCCAGTAAGCCTGGTCCCACATCAGTTTCTACTATCTAGTTACTTGTAACGCAATCATAGGCTAGTTGGGAGGCAGCAACCAAAGTAATAGTGCATGTAAAGTTTCATATTGATCATAACTTCAGCTTCATTGCTTGCATGTTGTCTTATCACTGAGCTATGGGAAGTGGCTGAGCTGTGCTCAGGGACTGTGGGTAGTTACAGGGGTGTTGGCCTGATGTTGATGTAGGACAGGGGGCCTCTGCGCCGCAATAGTTTCTGATAGTCATTTAGACACCTAATTCTGCCTTATTCGCTCTGATTCGGCATACAGGCTGTGAGATCTACTCTGACATGGGAAACCATGCTTCAATGATCCAGGGCATAAGGAACAGTGGTGCCAAGCGCTTCATCTTCCGTCATAATGACAGTCAACACCTGGAGGAACTACTGAGTCGCTCTGACCCCAAGACCCCCAAAATAGTTGCCTTTGAGACCGTGCACTCTATGAACGGTAAGTGTCATGAATTGGGCTACAAAATAATGTTGGGGGCGGGTTTACTTTTTTATTTTGACAGAGATTTTTAATGGTTTGGAATTAGATAGCTGAGCAGTATTAGTTTGCATCACCTCATATTAACATTTGTTAATAAGTGAAAAATATTATTTTCCTGCCATTGTTCTTATGCATTTCACAATTTTGTATTGCTTCTATACTGATGTGTTTGTTTGTAAATGAGCTATGTTCTATTTGATTTAACTTGCTCTCAGGTGCTATTTGTCCCCTGGAAAGGCTATGTGAAGTGGCCCATCGTTACGGAGCCTTGACGTTTGTTGATGAAGTCCATGCTGTGGGCCTGTATGGAGCCCATGGGGCTGGTGTGGGGGAGAGAGACAACCTCATGGATAAGATTGACATTGTCTCTGGAACCTTAGGTAAGACTGACATTTTCTCTGGAACCTTAGGTAAGACTGACATTGCCAATGGAACCTTAGGTAAGACTGACATTGTCTCTAGAAACTTAGGTAAGACTGACATTGTCTCTGGAACCTTAGGTAAGACTGACATTGTCTCTGGAACCTTAGGTAAGACTGACATTGTCTCTGGAACCTTAGGTAAGATTGACATTGTCTCTGGAACCTTAGATGAGCAATCAACAGGTTTGTATGAGTGTTTAGGTTTTGTGTATTTTGTTGTTGTAAAATGTGAAAACGGAATGCAATGATGTGCAATTCATTTATCCCTATATTTAATTGAAAATAGTACAAAGACCACATATCAAATGTTGAAACCGAGAAATGCTTTAGTTTTTGGAAAAATAAATGAAACTATAACATTTTATATGTCGACTTTGCACATTGCGTTAATTTTTTTCTGTTTAATTGACATATTTATATTGCTGACATTGCAGTAACAACTTTCACCATGCTACAATGCCCATTAAACAGGATCCTGTTGGAGCAATCAGGATCTACATTATCAGCTGTGGAGGTGCTCCCACACCCCTAGTCTGGCCATACTGATAAGGAGTATCTGTAAATAGCTCATTGAAAGAGGTCTTTATGCACATATATAGTGTCAGCAAACCTTCTCATAGTCCTAACCTCCACCATTTCAATATGGATAATATTGTCTTAGATTAACACTCATATCTTTACACTCAACAGCCAGTTAATTATTAAATGTTAAATGTTAATTATTAAATTTAAGTATGATGGTCGGTGCCAGGACATCTTAAGGCCAGTCACCACATGATGGTTGGTGCCAGGACATCTTAAGGCCAGTCACCACATTTAAGTATGATGGTCGGTGCCAGGACATCTTAAGGCCAGTCACCACATTTAAGTATGATGTTCGGTGCCAGGACATCTTAAGGCCAGTCACCACATTTAAGTATGATGGTCCGTGCCAGGACATCTTAAGGCCAGTCACCACATATAAGTATGATGGTCCGTGCCAGGACATCTTAAGGCCAGTCACCACATTTAAGTATGATGGTCCGTGCCAGGACATCTTAAGGCCAGTCACCACATTTAAGTATGATGGTCGGTGCTAGGACATCTTAAGACCAGTCACCACAGTTACGTATGATATATTTATCAGCCTCTTTCTCAAAATAACATTTCCATGTGCCAGTATTTTTTTTCTTCAAAGGATGTACATTTACAATATTCCAATAACTTTTAAGTTCTTATAGGCAGAAATAAACTTTTTATATCTTGTCATTTTATCAGTAAATATATTGAAAATATGCACCCTTCTTACGTACGTATATTGTTTTATAAATGATTTAATGAAATAAGAATACTTTGCTGAACTGTTCTGTATAGGTAACAACAAGTAACATATTTTCCTAATGTGCAAATTAACACATTTTTAAGGATTTTTGCCTTATTTACACTCATTAACAGTTAAATAAATAAAACTTTTTAATAAAAGTTTCACTCTGATAAGAGAAACGGGAGATAACAAAAATTATGAATTATGGGCAAGTTCACTTGCATGAGACAGAAAAATCTGCTAAATTGAGCTAATATTGCGAATGGAGATTTTTACCTTGTGCAACCCATCAACTGAGAACTACTACTTTGTTGTACATATACACATGGTAATTTGGTGGTCCTGAGCTAACTCAGGTTGCTCTGGATAAGAGCATCTGCAAAATTATTTTAATGTAAATTTATGCAAAGCATTCAATTTAGTAATTATTTTCCGATTTTTCTGTGTATTTGCCACTGCTGCAGGTAAAGCCTTTGGCTGCGTAGGGGGCTACATTGCCAGTAGCACCGCCCTAGTGGACACAGTGCGCTCCTACGCTGCAGGCTTTATCTTCACTACTTCGCTGCCCCCAATGGTCCTGGCTGGGGCCCTGGAGTCTGTGAGGGTCCTGAGGAGCTCTGAAGGCAAGGCACTGCGTAGGGCTCATCAGAGGAACGTCAAATACATGAGACAACTGCTCCTGGATAAAGGACTACCAGTGATCAACTGTCCTAGCCACATCATCCCAATAAAGGTACAATTAGCAATAAGTTGGGACGCTGTGTAAAAGGTCAATACAATCAGGCTGCATGGGCAAATAGTTCAACAATTTAAGAATAATGTTTCTCTTCATAAACCGGCAAAGAGTTTGTGGATCTCATCAACTACAGTACATAATATCATAAAATTATTCAGAGAATCTGCAGTAATCTCTGTATGCAAGGGACATGGCCAAAAACCAATATTGGATGGCTTAATTAAAAACAGACCCGATTCTGTAGCGGAAATCACTGCCTGGGCTCAGGAACAGTCCAAAAACCATTGTCTGTGAACACAGTAATTCACTGCATACACAAATGCAAGATAAAACTCTACTGTAAACAACATCCAGAAACGTTGCCGCCTTCACTGAGCAAAAACTCATTTAAGATGACCAAAGTAAAAAATAGCTGTGGTCTGACAATCAAAATTGTAAATGTTTTTGGGGAATAAGGGATGCTGCATCCTCTGGACTAAAGAGGAGCGGGCCTATCTGGTTTATCAGCGAACTGTTCAAAAGCCAGCATCAGTAATGGTATGGGGGTGCATTAGTGCACATGGCATGGGTGACTTGCGCATCTATGTAGGCACCAGTAATGCTGAATAATATATACAGGTTTTGGAGCAACATGCCACCGCCCACAATGTCTTTTTCAGACGAGGCCTTGCTTATTTCAGAAAGAAAATGCCAACCACCTTCTGCATGTATTGCATCAGCATTGCTTCATAGTAAAAGAGTCTGGGTGCTAAACTGGCCTGTCCGTGGTCCTGAGCTCACACATTGAAAGCATTTGGCGCATTATGAAGTGAAAAATATGAGATCCCAAACTGTTGACAGGCTGAAATCCTATATCAAGCAAGAATGGCACAACATTTCACTTTCAAAACTACAGCAATTGGTTCCCAAACACTTATTGTTAGATGAGGTGATGCCATACAGGTAAACCCCCTGACCCAACATTTTGTAGGCAGCCACTTCAAAATGGGCATGTTTTTTTTGCAAAACAGCAACATTGCTCAGTTTTTAACATCAAAAATGTTGTCTTAGTACTCTTTTACAATTACATTTAGGGCTTAAAGGATTTCCCAGGCATGTCATTCTGTTTTCATCTACAATTTAGGCTGTGTTTCAACTCTTTTTGGAAATGGGGTTGTACTACTTGCAACAACACATGTCGTTTTTATAGTAAGGCTGGTGGTGGGAAACAAATGTATGCTAGAGAAACTACATAATCCAGCTATTTATTTCAGTTATAAATATTCTCAGAGGATTTGACCATCTAAGTTATCCCTCTATTCTGTGTGCCAATTTGTTTAATAAATGCTCCACTGCGACTCTGGTTCCCATACCGATCACCCTGTAAATGACATGTGATATGAGGAGGTACTTTGAATATGTTTGAAACCAGAACTCTTTACAGCAATTATCGAGGTGATGAACTTAATGTATTTGTGTGTGTTGTCATTTCTCAGGTTGGTAACGCAGAGCTCAACTCCAAGGTGTGTGACCTCTTGCTACAGAAACATAACATCTACGTCCAGGCCATCAACTACCCAACAGTAGCCCGTGGCGAGGAGCTGCTGCGTCTGGCGCCCTCCCCTCATCACAATCCAGCAATGATGGAGTACTTTGTGGGTGAGTGACCTGGTCATCTTTGTGGGTGAGTGACCTGGTCATCTTTGTGGGTGAGTGACCT
>JACXGK010001234.1:0-48146 GCA_016801125.1 Novumbra hubbsi | reverse complement strand
GGTGAGTTGTGTTTTACTTCCCCTCCCAAAACATGAATGGCCTACCACAGGTTTTCCCACCCCTGCTCTTAATGCAAAAAAATTAAAATACTTAGTTTAGAAACACCCCCAAATAATTCTGTGTTATCTACTGCTAGCTGTGTTAGTGACCATTTCTTTGTGTTGACAGAGCGGCTCTTAACCGTGTGGCAAGAAGTGGGGCTCCTTCTGAACGGGCCGGCGACAGTCTCCTGCACATTTTGTGACCGCCCACTGCACTTTGACCTGATGAGTGAGTGGGAAAAATCCTACTTTGGCAACATGGATCCTCAATACATCACCGTGTCTTCATTGCACAAAACCAGAGAAAGTTTTCCATAAAATGTTTATGTAAAGATAATGCATTATACAACATTGTCATCACTGTTAGTTTATAGCAGGGTTCAATCAAACATCATACACATTCTAATCTTGTTATTTCATTCAGTGTTTATCTTCAGTGTTTAGTGTTTCTAAAGTAATTCGGGAACAAAAATGTCTGGCCCTTTCCCCCTTTCACATGTTGACATGAAACATAAATCCTGCACATGGGCACTTTCTAAAATAATTTATAATCTCAGGGTGATATTTTAGATTGTATAGATTTATGTATCAATTTTCATGAGCTTTGGTTGAATAGTAAAATCCCCAATCATCCGTTCTCTCTGAAAAACATAATTGAAGCTGAAAAAACTGAAGAGAATTACTATTCAACATGTTGTGAAAAATGCATTAAAATAAATCAACATTGTGGTGTGTTAGTTACAGTCTACAAAATCTGTTTAACTAGTTATGTAGTAAAATAGGTAAATTTCACTGTGTAACTTGTTAGTTTACTTTTTCAAATTATATCTGGTTCATATTCATAGTGATTGAAAATGGTCACATATTATAAATTAACTCCATTACTTGTCTACAGCTGCAGATATGAATGTCTACAAAACAGTACCCAAAGGAAATTTTCAATCCTATATTTTCGGCACAAAGGGTTGTATTACATGGCCAATAAGCCTCGGCTAAGCCCAATGCATCACAGCGCCTGGACACAACACTTAGCTGTGGTATATTGGCAATATCCCACAAACCTCTGAGATGCCTTACTGTGATTATATACTGGTTACCAATTAATTTAGAGCAGTAAAAACCACTGTGATTTTAAAACCTTGTAATACGGTTTCATTAAATGGTGGTTAGCCAATGGGATATAAACCACCAAGTATACAATTCAGAAAACATATCAAGTAAATCTAGTTACCATAATAACAACATCCTGACACAGCTGGTTAGCCAATAGAAATGAACCAGAATCACTCCAAAAAACAAACATGAACCTTAAGCCATCTCCTTCAGAAAGCCTTTCTCCTAGCTAGTCATCCTTTGGAATGGCTTCTCAACAGAGGGTCCAATGGCGTAACAGTCTAGTGCACTGTGCAGGGACCACACTGCTCCCGCTTGAGCCTAGCCCTGAGCCTGCGCAGCTCTGTGTGCTCGCTGTCCACTACCAGGCCGCTCTCGGTCAGACTCCAGACCTTATCCAGGTGCTTCTCTCCATAGTTCCGCAGGGCCATCCGCAAGAAGCAGTCAGCCAGACGGGACCTCCCCAGCCCAGCCTCCACACACTGTAGGGCCCTCAGCCTGTGGAGCTGCAGGGCCCGGCTGTAGTCCTCCAGGGCAGGCCCCTCGCGGGAGCACAGCATCAGGCTGCGGCCGCGCTGACACAGGTCCTCAGTCCAGACTTGAGGTTCCTCCGGGGCTCCGCTGGCAGCATCACAGGGGCCGCCGTGGCTTTGGACCACCCGATCCAGGTCAGCAACGGCCCGTTCGTGCTGGTTCAGCTGGGCGAGGCAAGCAGCCCGTTGGCGCAGGTACTGAGGTCGAAGCTCTCCTGCCGCTTGCACAGCCACGGTCAGGAGGGCCAAAGCTTGCTGCCAGCCACGGCTCTCTGACTCCCTGGCTGCTTTCTGGGCTGCCGTCTATCGCGACAGACAGAATGTGAGAGTTATTAAGGCGGAAGTCGTCTGGCGCGTCACACCAGAGCTGAAACGCAGGCGTGTATTTTGGTCTCACTTGCGCCATGCTTAATCGGTGAGTCCGGGGGATGAGGCTCAGCAGGAAGTCCAGCGTAGGAGGTTGTTTTTCAGCCAGCCTGCTCAGCCAATCAGCTGCCCTGCGGTACTCTTGCTGCCAGGCCTCGACCACACCCATTCTGGCCTGAGCTTCAGCCTCCCGTGGCTCCTGGCCAAACATCTGGGTCAAATGAGCTCCTGCCGCTTCAACCTCACCTAGGTGCACATTCAAAAACAACTTGGCAAAATGAGGCCACATAAAAGGTACAATTATATTTTATCTAAAATTAGTAACATACGGATTTCAACACCCAAAAGAAAAGCTTGACAAACTTACATTACATACACTTTAAGGATTTAGGAGTTAGAATTGCCAGTTACCTTTGGCCAGTAGTATATCCACATAAAGGAGATGCCCTCTCGATTCCCTGGAGTCTGCCCTCAACAGGGCTTGTCCAATCAGAACAACCTCCCGAATCTCCTCTTTCTGGCAGGGGATGGCATTAGATGCCAGGACCTCCAATAGACTGGTCCGGCAGTACTGCTGCAACCAATCAAAGACCAGTTTCCTTGCCTTTTCTTTGAGCGAAAGGATGTCTTTGATTACAGCATCTATGTTTATTTGAAGCCCTGCCAGAATATCCTGAGTACATTCCTGAAAAACCAAAGACAATCATCTTTCCATCTGAAGGTATCAATGTACAACCCTGTATGCTAAAATTTACAACACTGCATGAAATGTAAATAAAAACAATGCAATGATGTGCAAATCATTCAAACCTTATATTCAATAGAAAATAGTACACAACATATAACATGTTGAAACTGAGTCCAAAAAAAATAATATGAATATACTTTGAATTTGATACCAGCAACACATTTAAAAACATGTGGCAATGTGGACAGGGGGGAAATCAGAGTGGTGGGATATCACACAACTAATTAGGTTTATTGGCCATAGGTCAGCAACATGATTGGGTATTAGAAGATCATTCCAGACTAACTGGCTGTCCAGCAAGTCACTCATTAGAAACATTTGGCACATTATGAAACTACAAATAAGACCCCGAACTATTGAGCAGGAGAAATCGTATATCAAGCAAGAATGGGAAAACATTTCACTTTCAAAACTACAGCAATTGGGCTCCTCAGTTCCCAAACTTAAATTTTGAAATGTGTTGCGGACGTCAAATTTCATGGGTTGTCGTTGTATATTTTCAATTTAATTTAGGGATAAATTATTTGCCCATCATTGCATACTGTTTTTATTTGTTTACGCAGCGTTCCAACATTTATGGAAACCGGGTTGTGATATAAAACTACTTCTTTAGAACCGATGCATAATGTAGGTAATATTTGCACTACATGTGTAGCAGCCTTTTAGGGTCGTAGTACTTTCTGCTGGTTTAGCATGAGGTAGGTGAAGCCTCTTCCACAGAGAGCCTGAACATGGTCAGGGTGCTCCTTCAGGATGGTGCTGAAATCAAATATTGCAGTCTTGCGTTGGCCCAATAAGGCATAGCACTTCGCCCTTTCCAGCAAAGAGTCAACTGCTCCACCACCTGCAAGGTATAGATTTAGCAATTTGCTCTATTTTGTATAACACCATAAATCTTTGTATACATGACTGTGTAAAAGTCTTACGACACCTGAGAATATAGTTGAACGCTTTTTATCTTGGCATTGAGTGTTATTGTGCATGCACAGCCTTGTATAACATTACAATGACGAAAACCAATCATTAAAACAACACACACAACAAAAACTTATTACAATTTCCAAAGGGTATTTGAGATGGCTAGAAGAATTGTCGTAAAGACATTTGAAGAAATTAGCCAAGTTGAAGACAGAAACACAGTGGAAGCATTTCTATATCTGATCAACAGAACTTAAACGTCAACTTGGTCAAACTCTAATAAAGTGCCTGCTCAGCATTTAGTAGTCATCTAACATAAAAAAAGAAGCTTTGACTTGGTCTAAGAACAAATGTCTGTCTTTGACCGGCAAAAGCGTTGTCGTTCACCATGATTATCCCAAACACTGCAAAGACAATTAAGACCTAATTAAAGCATATTACTGCTGATGGAACAATCACAGTATTAGACTGGCCACCTCAGAGCCCTGACTCTAGACACTCGCTCCAAGAATGTAAAACACACTGTATTTACCTTATTTCAATCTCTCGACATGATTTCATTAAAAACATTATTGAATATCATAAAATCTGGTAATTTTCTATTATATATGCTCAAATGATAGTAACCTACATAGAAACAGCGGTTTATATTTTCAGAAAACAGCCAATCACCAGAAGCCATGATGGCAATGGACAGATAGGCCACGGCCTCCCTCAGGGGGCTCTCCTCCTTCAGGGGGCTCTCCTCCCTCAGGGGGCTCTCCTCCCTCAGGGGGCTCTCCTCCCGTGGGCCCTGGAGGATGCGCCTGGAGGCAGAGTGGCAATGGCGCTGCAGCAACAGCCGGTCCTTAGGAGATGTCACGGCTAGCAGAGAGTACAAGCAGCTTGTATCGCCACAGTGGACCAGCTTCTTCAGCAGCTGCAGGGAGAACAGACAGGATAAGGCATAAGCACTAAAACATAATTGGTCTTGGTTCGGAAAACAGCTAATCATGGCAACTTCATTATTTTTCCACTGTTTCACAATGTTTCCGTCAGTTAGGCTCGGTTTTCTGTCTTGTGTGAACTGTTAAATATTTTATTCATACTCATAATGATCACATAACGTGGTGTGCATATTTACCTGGTTGGCATCGTAGAGGAACCCACGGTGCAGTTGTAGCAGGGCAAGGCGGACCAGGACGGGTGCTCGTGGGGTGGTGGTCCCAATGGCCAGCAGCAGGCGATAGGCCTCCTCCACCCGGCCCAGCAGATAGAGAGCGTCAGCCACAAGGATACAAGGAGCATCAGCACTGGGCTGCAACTCCATCAGCACAACAGCTAGAGAGTGGACTCCCACTGGGGTCCTGACAGGCAAAGACACGCAACCATGTTTCCTTCAGCGTATCAACTGATTCGGAAATTCGATTTATGAGTATGTAAAACCTCACAGATACAATATAAAAGCAATAAAGAATCACTGAAAATCCTCGAAATCAATTCATACAAAACCATGTTTGAAGAAGAGAGTTTAGGTGATTATGCGATAGCCATTTTGGAAGTTATGTTAAAGCTAATTCACAATTCAGCTTATTTTCAGAGATCGTATTCATGCTCTCTGCGTGCGTATGTGTCCCAACAAACAGACCATCTACCCCTCTCTGTAGCCATCTTGTCTCTGTGTGGGCTGCAGCTGCTCACTCTTCCCATGTTCTAGATGCCCGGAGGGGCTGGGCTTGCATCTGCGTTCCCCGCACCACTCCTCCAGCATCACCCTGGCCTGCTCCGACAGCACGGTGAGTAGCAGCCCTCGGCGGTTCCAGGGAACCAGGCAGCGCACGGTCAGGGCCGTTTCCTGGGGATGCAGTCGGCTGGCCGTCACATAGTCCAGGGCGGTGAGGTAGTCCAGGCTCTTCGTCACGCGTACGAGGCCTCTTCCGCATAGCGCCCGCACACAGCTGGACGGGTGGGGTGAGTTGTGCCCTATAACCGCCTGGAAGTCCTCCAGGGCCCCCTGGTGGTCGTCAGAGAACAGACGGGCGTAGCCACGCAGCACCCGCACTGTGTTCTGGTAGCTCTGCTGGCCGGGGGCATCGGCGTTGACCGCCAGCTGGCTGCAAATGGACAGGGCCTCTCGGAACTCACCCCGGAGGAGGAGGCACTCAGCCAGCCGCACCCGCAGCTCTCTGTTGCCCCCGTTGGGCTCCACGTGGCACAGCGCCCTGAGCTGGGCGATGGCGGGGTCCAGCAGTTCAATGCCCTCGGAGGAGCGCAGGTCAGGGCGGACCAGGACAGCCTCCCTGTACCTTGACAGGCCCCGCTCTGCCTGCTGACGTAGCTGGAGACGGGCTGCCGTTCCCATCCCGTGGTCCACGAAGAGCCTCTGGAAGTGTAGACGTGCTGTAGCGGGGTGGATCCTAAAAGCCTCACCCAGGTCCTGGCTTGCCTCCAAGGCTCGCCCGCCCGCAGAGAGATGGGCAGCCGCTCTACTGGTCAAAAAAGTGGCTCTTCTTTCTGCTGACATCCCCTGAGTCACCTCGCCTGCACTTGACTTTGGCTGTGATCGCGAATGATCCCGCAGGGCTACAGAATACACATGTACACTCTCTGTTGGGTGAAACCTGTTGGGTGAAAATAAGTATTTGGCTTGCAGTTCTGGGTCCCCAGGCAAAACAGCTAACAATAACCCAGAGGCTCCTGGTACTTTGTCACCAACGATTTATTTTTGAAACATTCACTTAAAACATTGACTGCAAATCAAGGTCATTATGCATGTATTCATGCTAGTAGTAGTACAGTACAAATCTTACATATAGCCACTTTAATTTATGGTTTTGGTAATACTCTGACAACATTACCTGTCAAAGTAAACAAAATCAGAAGGGACCAAATATACAGTACATTGGACTGTGATTTGTTTGGCGGAATCAAGAAACTTGCAGACCGTCCGCTTTAATTTAACTTTTAATTTAGGTGGATTTTCATCCATATATAAAAGTAACAGTAAGTGTTTTAGAAACCGTAGTTCCTTTCGTTTTAGGGCAACAAATTAATTTGAACAACTTCCTTTACGGTTATTTGTCATTAGGCAGGTGTGTTTTCATTGGAAGCACACATTCAAGAGCGCTGTCAATGTCTAGTGTTGATGGTCCGTTGAGGTCCGTTGCTGGTCTCTAACGACAGGAAGTCCAGAAGTGTCAATGCAAGTCAAGTTGGCTAGTATGAGGCAGAGTCATCATTTTAAGATATTTATATTGTTTTATATGGACATTTTGACCTTTATTAAAAATAGTTTTGTGTGTAAAATCAAGCTGATAAACAACAGCTCTACATTCATTATAGCCCGTTTTTCTAACTTTTTTCCAATGCAAGGGGCTAAGTATTTATAGCACCGTAACTAACTAACCATACCAAAATAAATAACTAGTACTATCAATTATTTGACAAAACCAATTACAGTACGTCCCTATTGTAATAGTTTGCTAAGCCAACTGCTGGCTATATTTTAATAGGCACGATAAACTACTCGATCTACTGTTACCAGTTTCTAGCAGCCTACTCTACTACAGGTGAGAATACTAATGTGTACAGTCTGGCTGCTGACTGTGAATCAGCTAACGTTACGTTAGCTTGTCTGAGGTGGTGTAATTCATATAATTACACTTTAACGTCAATACTGAGAAAGTCCAACCAATTCGCTGGTAAAGAACACATGCATCCTATACAACAGGTAAACAATATAAGGAAATTGTGTGAATGTTTATTCTGTTAAAGCATGAGCCGGTAGCTACCTCTTGTTCGTGGAAGTGCGTGTCCGGTCGGGTCGTTACTACGGAAACCCAACACTGAGGGTTCCATTTCCAGCCCGGCCCTCTTGGTTCTAGACGAGGAAGCACTCTGCCCTTTTTGTAATTCTCACCCGCGAACACCAGTCAATGTGGTTTTGGTGTTCAAATTTGTTTGCCCCCCAAATAGCAGTGATGACACGACATATTTAATTGCTAGATTCACATGGGAAAACGGTGGAAAACAGACGATGGTAAATCTAACACAAACACTGGCACGTGTGGCTGTGCATAGCAATATTTAGAAGCAAACGTAATGATGGTAACTTATCTATTTTTATCTAACGTTGCAAAACTAACTTATTGACAACAAAAAACAGATTACTTTTATCTGCTCCTACACTACTGACCACAATTTTGTATGGGGTAAGTAGTCTGTTTCAGGGTGTGACCGTTTGTTAAAACAAAATTGTGGTCGATAGTGTCCAATCACTGAGGTACCATTTTTAATTTACAAATTACTGTGCCTTCTTTGGTTTTTGAATACATAACTGTTTTACAAAAGCTATTTATAATCATTAAAATTAATCATTCACTTAGGTTTGGGTTTATATCCATCATTACGAAGGAATATTGTGTCTATGCTACACAATCATTACTTCCTTGAAACTTTCACTGTGGTGCTTATCTTTTTCATTATCAAGGCCTCTTGAAGTCAGCATCTACACACCTTCCCAGATTCTAGAAGAAGAAGGTCAGGTGCCAGACTACTCTTTTGATACACTTAATAAATTGATCAAAAAAAACAAAATAGTTGTTTAAATACACTCATTTGTACAAACGTTTAAATACATACTTTTCTGAAGACTTAACAATGTATATCTATGGTCTAGTTAGTGAAATACACTTTCAAAATGCAAGTGTTTATTTTACAAAGCTATTCTTGTTTTGACACCATTCTATTTTTGTGAACTTCTCTTTAAGCTACTGTGGACAAATACAGGATCTCTATTTACAGGTAGCTTCTACTGCTTGAAATGGTCTTCAATCTGCCTTACAAATGCAGGAACTTGTGGCACTTCATTTGAAGATAGCTAACCCCTTAGCTGCAAGCCATCGCTCCAAATCGAGACTAGACACAGGTTGCCCAGTTTGAACAAGGAAATGGCCCATCAGGTGCTAAAGGTTATCTGCACCTGTCAGTCATGGTTTCAACAACGCACACCTTATGCAACATATTTTTTATTTCTTTGGTAAGGCAGATTTTATGAAAACTTGGTCTTTCCTGTCCTTGTAATTAACAGAAAAAGTGATCAGAAAAAGCAAAGGCAAACTGCAGATTACTGAAAAAAATATATTTGGAATTCATTAAACAAACTTTTTAAGTACATTCTAACATGCAATTTTAAGTATATTCTGACATGCAATGAGAAACAAGTCAAAGAGCATGCACAAAAACAATATTTCTCTTGACAGTTAACTTACATCATATGTAAATTCAACAGAAACAGGTAAATAAATTACAAAAAAATACCAGAAAAATCATTGATAAAAAAATAAAAATATATATTAAAAGACAACATACTGCTGACTTCTTATCTTCTAACAGACTATGGTCTGTAAGTTATACATTTCAATTGCTCTGTGGGCCTTGGTGGTCCTGTGAAGCTACAAGGCCCACAGTGTCCTACTAACCTGCAGTAGGCAACCCAGAAAAATGCTGTTATACCAACACGTCGATGCTTTCCCCGATGCATTGAAAATCATAAAACATAACAAATGAAGTGAGCTTTATTCTGAGAGCAGACCTGTAAAATGAGCTACCCAATATTTGCTTACATTTTGAGGAGGTCATCAAAAGGACCTCTTTGATCAGCTTTCTTATGCTGCAATGATGTCATACACTAGCTTAATGTGCTTGTTGGAATAATTTTGTCTGACCTAGCAGCCTGCATTCCTCCGCTGGCTTGACTTTCCTAATTGGCCCCTAGATGGTGCCAAATAGGGCAACGCTGAGGGTAGTGAAGTGAACTATTCTATATTAAATCACATTTTAGCAAATTTGATGAATTTGCTAAAAGTAGATGGTGACACTAGCAAGCTTGCTTAGAACTCAAAAACAATATCAGACTAGGTACATTATCCATATTAATATGGTTGTATTTGTCCAAAGCAGATCGTGGTCATTATTTAAAATGTAAATGGTCAATGGTAAAAGGTCTAGGAAAAGCTAGACAAGATTTTTTCCAGAGTTTGCCACCTGTATTTACAACTTACATTTGAGTAAAATGTCCCACTGGAAACAAGGAGCTTCCCTTAAACTCATATACAACCGTCACCAATCTCTGAAGGGGTGGATATAGGAAGACTAAAGTCAATTTGATTGACTTATGTTGATTTACAGCATACAGTTGAGGGTGTGTGATCTGGCTCCTGTGACTGGTGTAGTGATCGCTGTCTCTCTTTTTCCATTTATGACATTAAATATACATATATTTTTTAAATTAAAACAAGGAACAACAACCTTGGACCTTTGAAACTGTCATGCTGCCATTTACACCTGGGTCCAGTTCTAGACCTCTAAGGTATAGTCATGAATAATGTCCCAGCAACCTCCACCAAATCTAGTGGTGTTGGTGACGTCCCACGATCTTGCAGCTTCAGTGGTCCTGTAACACCAAGGGGATGTCATTTGTTGTGGCTCTTGGCTGCCATGCGCCCAGACTTTCCTGCAGCTGGTGGGCACAGCCCTCTAGTTCCATGTAGCGCAGTGCAGAGTAGGCGTCCTCTATTCTTGCAGCTGGGTCCTGGCTCCACAGACGTAGCATTTGGTACTGCTTTTCCATAGAGCTTAGGCCCGGCTCCAGCTCAACGCGCTCCAGCTGCCGGTCTGACATGGAGAGGAGACGCAGGAACTCCTTCCAACGTCGCAGAGGCACCTCCTTGATGATAGTGTACAGCACCGTGGCAGGCCAGCGTTCCTCGTGGGTCTCCTGGCGATGTACTTGGGAAGAGAGAGACGAGGGGCTATAAATCACAAAGTGTCCCAAGGTCGGATGAGGATCTAGGATCATGCTATGTTGTCTATCTTGTTGTAATTATTTCAGTAACACCTAAATGGAAAAACGCATACTAGAAGAGAGGCTTCATAAATACGGGCCCACAAATGTAACTGCTAAGAGATTATAATTAAGTGCTTAAATAAGCAATACATTGCGGGTGATATTGAATCCACATGTAACAGCTACTTCCATGATGTACTCATATTTGTTAACAGACGCTGGGCTGTGGGAAGAGACGGACTATTCCCTATGGCCAGACTGAGTGGAGGTGCATGGGCCTCTTTTCTAAGTTGGCCTATTTGTTTCATTTTATTTGTCTCTCTCTGGCTCTCTCTCTCTTAAGCATACATATTATAGCAACTCTCTTGGACAGATGGTTAAAAATGTGCAGTATGTAAGAATGGAGGAGAAATTACTTCTCCCCCTGTGAACGGACTGGCACATAACTAGACTCCTAACATTTAGTAATAGGGTTGGTTTAGAGAAAAAGGGTTTATGCTTGTTTATCAACTGAAATGGCCATATCTGTCTCGCTTCTGTAAATGATGATGCCTCACAAAACATTATACTAGTTTGATGAAAATGGAAATATACATGTTTTGGTTTCATTGTTTTTTGCATTCTCCAAATATGACCAGGTTAGTAGACTAATTCACGGGGATGTCCCGGTGGAACCTGGTCTACTGATGAGTTATACCACCAAAGGACACTTAAATGCACCATAACCTTACAACAAGACCACAGGGGAATTCTAAAGTTTACAAACATTAACAATCTTTGCATTAACAAGACATGTCATAGTATTTACTATCAATTTGAGCAATAACACTAATAAAAGGGTGTAAACTTCCTACACTCATACTGTGTTTTTCAGTGAAACGATTTAGTCACATGACATTTCTTACATTTGAACCAAGGATGAGGCCGCACTCAAATGTTAATGCTTCTTGTTATCTGATTTGCCATTTCCTCTGAAGCGTAA
The DNA here is from genome assembly GCA_016801125.1 of Novumbra hubbsi. NCBI lineage: Eukaryota > Metazoa > Chordata > Actinopteri > Esociformes > Umbridae > Novumbra > Novumbra hubbsi. Next base: position 36,618 of record JACXGK010001234.1, on the reverse strand, counting down.
CTGCTTTATGATTACAATCTACAAAGTTTCCCAGTTTCCACCAACATACGTGCATACACCTCCACATGGCTAAACAGAGATCACTTTAAGCAGAAATTCTGACGGGTTATTGGAAAGGTGGTTGTTATGATCCTGAGCGACACGCCACACCAAAGCAAAAAGGAAAGGCACATTCTTTGCACTACAAGAGTACAGAGATGATTATAAATGCAATGTTGTCTAACGTCAAGGTCGGTTTCTCTGATCTGGAACAGGGTGAGGTTGGACTCAGGTTGGAGTGCAACCTTAACTGGCTATTGGTGGTGTTTGGCTTGTTTGGGGGAATCATTTGGCTGGTGGATGGGTTTGGCTTGTTTGGGGGAATCGTTTGGCTGGTGGATGGGTTTGGCTTGTTTGGGGGAATCGTTTGGCTGGAGGATGGGTTTGGAAGGTCTCAACCACTGGGGTTTCCCTATATTCGTCACTGTTGAAGAATCATGACAAGATGTAGCTGTTTTTTAAGTGGTGTTTTCCACTTGCGTTGTAACACGTGCCATGCGAGACTTTAAGACAGCAATATTGAAGACTTACTTCTGGGCTCGCTGTCTGGAAGCAGGGGTGTGACAAGGCGTTCGTTCTTGGTAGGACTGTAAAAGAGTGGCATTACAGTAATCTCTTCCATGTTGTTCAGCATCTTGGAAGAGACAGCAGACAAACATAAATCAGTATATTCTCTGTAATCTTATACTGTGTACATTTTATCACTGACCATTATTAAAATATACTGTAACACAAGAAAATAATACTTACCAGTGTAGGTCCGCTGTTTTGCTGACCTATGAGAGTTAAAGAAATATACTATAGGTTTTCTGTTGCAGTGAATAGCGTCTGAGATACATTTATACTACATCAATTAATTTAAAACGATTTAAAGTACATTTTTTATATCTAGTATTGAAGCGTATGTAAAGCATTTAACCTTTTATTTATTGATTCATTTCTAATCCAATGTGCTGGAGTACAGAGCCAAAACATCACTGTCAAAATACTTATAGACTGCACTGTATAACATAACAGGACACTCATATTTAAAAACAATCACATAGTAACCATGTTGCAGATACAGTCAAGACCTGCATTAACAGACGCATGTTTAAATGAATGATGGGGAGAGCTGGTACAGCAGCTACCAGATGTGCACAAAACCTAATAGTGCTAGAGATACTGCTGGCTTTAGAGAAAAAACTGTGTTCGACTACCATGCCTCAAACTCATGTAATGCCTCGTAATGTTAACTTTCATTTGGAGGCCTTGATGCCTATAAGTCAGACCAAACTATTGATGCGGATCTTAATGTTGGTTCCTCATGCACAAATGTGCTTTTTCTTTTTAGATATATGAATATTTTATTTTAAATGTATCTCAATTTGCTTAACTCCCACTGGCTTCATGTCACATTTGCTTAGGGAGTCCCACTAAACAAACAATATCAAACACACCTGAAAGGACTTTTTGGTTGATACATCTTGTAAAAAATTTTTTTAAAGCATTACAGCATTGCTATTACCATTTTCTGAGGTTTCCCTTGTAGGCAAAAACAGATTCTTATCAGGGGTCGAACAGCAGAGCTTTCTCCATCTTTTCCTAGTCAGGTCAAGTAGACTGCATATTAACAGGAGGACCATCAGGACAACCCCAATGACAGTGCCAACGGTCAGGACGAGAGCTGTTAAAGAATGAGCATTCATGGAATTTAGTTTACACCACAATAACAGTGTGATAACAAACCAGAAACAGAAGGTTAAGAAGAACATCTGCAAGGAAAATGAAACATTAAACTTGACAACACAGTATGATCAGTTTCTTCTGTCAATTAACAACACAGAAAGATCTGTGGTAGCAAATATTGGTAAAACTCACGATAGCCTTGAGGTATATAGCTGATGCTGGGGTTGGGTGATGTACTTAGAGGTTTTTTAGTTGTAGAGTGTTCTACAGGCTGTATAATTGTGCATGGAGTCCTACAGACTGTATAATTTGAACACTCTTTCCTGAAATATGAAGACAGAGAAACACATTAAAAGCAGATGAGATTTTTGGAAACCCAATCACACTAAGGTTAGTTTGTTTTGATTTACATTTGTGATACAAGACTGGACAAACGTAATGTCAAATATATCAAATGTTTAAACTGACTGTCAGAAGTTTTTATGTTAGATATTGACAATTGACTAAACAATTAAAAAAATATGAATATATATATATATATATGTAAATATATATATGAATATATATATATATATATATATATAAACTTCCATCACAGCTAATAGCACCAGTAGTTATATTTGGTCATTTCAGTCTTGGATCTGTTGTAGTATGTGGGTGTTCCTTTGGAACATTGAATACCAGAAACATGAGAGTAACTCAGAAAAGTTAACAGGATGTTAAGGAACTTTTGATCTTATAAAGCTCCGCTATTAGAGGAAATCATCTACCCGGTGACCTCAACGCACAATCTTTTTTTATCTTTAAGCAGCATCTACGATTAACATGGCTTACTTAATTTACATCAAGAATAAAGCAAGATAATTTAATAGTACACAATTCTAACCCATGGCTGTGTCATTTCAGGGAAATCGAGTCTATGTATCAAGAAATGTGATTTTGTTTTAGCAGAAAGGTGCGCTTACATTTACCTGAGAGAAACCTTCACAAGTCAATGTTAAAGAACCTTAGGTTAAAGTATCACCAACCATTCTGTTGATATTTTAATTTGATTGAAATAGCAATCAAATTAAAATATCAAGTATTACACTAACATATACAATTATTTAATGGTTAGTTATCAGACGTTAGTAGGCAGGCAGCAGTTAGCAAAGGAGTTTTGGCATCTTAACTACTAACCAAAGGTTTGCAGTGCGTCCCAGTCACATTTCCTTTGTCATGCAGATTATTTTTAGAGGGTTTATGCTGAGAAGTATAGTTGTAACCCTTATGATCGGGGTAACATATCAAAAGTGAGGCACTATATAGGACATAGGGGGCCGTTTGGGACCTAATCAAGGTCTCAATGCAAAACACTGTAGATCTGGCTGACATACTTTGACGTAATTACACATTGTATTTAATTGGATGTCCTAGTCATTGCATTTGTCAAAATGCTTGTTTTTTTTTTCAAACAGTGCGTGAGCATTACTCCTGTATTATACAGAGCTTTGTCAACATGCTTGTTTAAACAGTGTGTGAGCATTACTACTGAATACTAAAGAGCTTTGTCAACATTCTTGTTTAAAAAGTGTGTGGGCATTACTACAGAGCTTTGTCAACATGCTTGTTTAAAAAGTGTGTGAGGGTTACTCCAGAATACTACACAGCTTTGTCAAAATAGTTGTTTAAACAGTTAGTGAGTATTACTCCTGAGTACTACAGAGCATTGTCAACATGCTTCTTTAAACAGTGTGAGTATTACTACTGAATACTACAGAGCTTTGTCAACATGCTTGTTTAAACAGTGTGTGGGCATTACTCCTAAATACTGCACAGCTTTGTCAACATGCTTGATTAAAAAGTGTGTGAGCATTACTACTGATGTCTGCAGTGCTTCGTCAACATGCTTGTTTAAACAGTGTGTGAGCATTACTCCTGAATACTACAGAGCTTTGTCAACCTGCTTGTTTAAACAGTGTGTGAGCATGACTCCTGAATACTACAGAGCTTTGTCAACATGCTTGTTTAAACAATGTGTGGGCATTACTACTGAATACTACACTGCTTTGTCAACATGCTTGTTTAAACAGTGTGTGGGTGTTACTCCTGAATACTACAGAGCTTTGTCAGAGCTAAACAGAAAGTGTGGTTCATATGCTCGTCTTACTAAATGTATAAATATTGTAGAAGCTGGAATCTGTTGGTCGTACGTTTGGCATAGTTTGCATCTTATCTCCTCGCCTTTGTCATAGTCTGACTTACAGAGATCACACTTCTCTGCATCGCTACACGTGGAACCTGAGGGGAAAAATACAAGGACAAACCTGATCAAAGGACATTCATGGTGAATACATTTATTGTGTTAATTCCTTCTGTAATTCCTTCATACTTTTTGGCAAAACGGCCGGGTAGTTATGGATTGACAGAAAAGTAAGAAATGGTAAGCAACCTGAAGAAAGATAATGGGGGGTCATGATTTCAGTCAGTGAGGGTTTAGGATTATTTTATTCTAGTCATGGGGATTGTCATCCATTTATGATCAATATACCCTAGGATGCATTGCTTATTACTTATAAAAGTCAAAGACAATGCTGTCTCTCATTCAGGATTCATATGGTATGAATCAAATGATCATTATCCTCTGCTGGGGAACAATATCAAGTGCACTGACATCATAGTGTGGGATCGATCAAATGACCCCTTGCCCATTTAGGCTGCTAGGGTAGTCTTGGAAAAGCCTTGGGCAAGCAAATATTTGTATGTCAGATGGATTTCTATTCAAGTGTTTTGGCATTGCATGGTGTATGCTAGACAACTGTGTACCAGTCACCGGCCCTCCTACATTACTGTTGATGTAACCCTTCTGATGCCTACGCTGTGTTTCATGGTGACCCGTAAAAATCAGGAGGCAAGTCAGAGGCATTCTCCTATAATCTGTTTTCATTTAAAAACAAAAAAATCTAAGGTCTATAGGTTATATCTGTGTTGAGGTAAGTTAATGTTAAGTTCCACATAGTAAATAAGAAGATTATTACAAACAAGAATTAAAAGTAGAAATTAATAGTTTGCAACTTTTATTTTGACAGACTAAGTGAGATGAATGTACTTTACTCTATTGCAGGGGTGTTCAAGTCTTACACTACGAGAGCCAAAGCTGGCTGGTTTTTGGTTCTACCTGATTATGAATCGCTCCAACCTGGTGTCCCAGGTCTAAACACAAAAAAATTAATGGAACTGGCATTGAATATTCCTGCTCTTCAGCATATTGGTTCATTTCAACAAGAAAGGCTACAACTCAGAGGGAAGGACGTACAATTTTAAACATGCTTATCCAATACATATAGGACCTCAGACTGGATCCAAGATCCTTCAGCATGACCACGACCCAAAGCAAAGCCCAGCCTCAGTGGGCCGTCCAGAACACAATGTTCTAGGACGGTTGGTCCTTACCCAGGTGTTGTCTGGCAAATGTCAGTTGTACTTTTTATTCTTTTTTGAGAGCAGAGGCCGCTTCCTTCCTGGGAGATCAGGAAGTGCGTGTCGTCTCTTTCTGATAGTTGGCTTATGCATGACCACAATGAGTGTGGCGTGAGACGCCTGTAGATCCCTTGATATTACCCTATTGTTCTTCGACCTTGTTCTTAGTGTGTAAATGGTCCCTTGTCTGGTATTTATGAACAGTAATATTATGTACTTGTAAATGTCTGGAAATAGCTTTGTAAATTCTGCTGACTCATGAGAAACAATAAAAACAATTCTGACTCTAAATGCTTAATAAACATACAGTGGCTCTCAAAATAATCACCACTCTAGGAGTTTTCCACATTTGATTGTGTTACAACATGAAATTAAAATGGATTTAATCAGAAGGTTGTGCCACTGATCAACATAAAAAAACGGTCCATAATTAAGTGAAAAATGTTATCTGCTAAGCGTTCTAAAATAATGACAATATAAAACAGAAAATATTTAATTCCGTAAGTATTCACTCCCTTAGCTATGACAAGCTGTCTCTGGGATCCAGTTGATATAATTCAACAAATCTCCATTTTGATTTTATATTCCACAAAATGTGGAAAACTCCAAGGGGGGTGAATACTTTTGAGAGGCACTGTAGCATTACTAGCCTTGCAAATACAAGATCGAACAAGAAGCTGAATGTTTAGTAAAAGCTTAAATATATTGATGTTTTGTTATTATGTTCAGATTTCACAAAGGCTACATGTTATACTGATCTCCCTACAAGTCATTTTGTGTGTAGTCGAGGTTGTCTTCTTCAGATTTTGTCTAAAATATTGAGTAACCAATTTAAACTGTGTATACTCCAGAAAGGCTATAAATAATTAAATAATATTGAATAATGGTTTGAAAGAAACCCTCTAGTAAATAACAAATAGGATTTCATATAAATAGGCCACTCCTCCCCACTTCATTCTGAACATTATCCGAAGTAAGTATATTATTGTCATAAGGGACGCTGTGTAATGATTTCTGACTAGGTTTACAGTCTCTTGTATCAATATAAATAGTAGGAACACCCTAGGGAAATAGTATTGCTTTGGTTGGCCTTACTGAAAGATCAATATGTCGGACAAGCCTTTTTTGGAAAATATTTGCCAAAATTAGAGTATATCTAAAACTTGAGAGAAATTAGTTGATTATTACAGCAGTGGGGAATGTATCAAGCCTGTATCCATTTTTCAGAGCATTGTGAATATTAACAAGCCATTAATTAGTTGTACTTACATTCAATACAGTTGCTGCAGTGTAAGCAGCTGTTGCAACTCAACTCTGAGTCATAGGTTTTAGGGTAATATCCCTTCTTGCAGCCACATTTAGTGTTATTCTTGGTTTGACAAGGATTCACCACAAATTGATTTCCTAAAACATGAAGACAAAGCCAAGAATGTAATTCTCCCTTTCATCACAGATAGTGACTCGTAAAGGCAAAGACATATACTATTCTTACACACACACTCACTTACGTACAGACATACACAGTCCCCAGTTTTTTGACCTGGGACCAAAACACACAAATGCTCTTCATAGCATAGTTCCTATCCAGAAATGGTTTGGTAAAAATAACTAAATTAGTCTTACCTGCTGTGTCACATGTGCTACAGCGCTGACAGCCTTTGAGAGAATTTGGTATTAGTGTATAGGTCACCCCTTGCTCACAGTGATTACAATTCCCCTCATTCGTCAAGTAAAAGCCTGAAAGTCACGTGGAAACACAGTCAAATGTAAAATCAACAAAGAGTCACAAACATTGTCTTACAGGCAGTGTAATGCATCTCAAATAAAATACTGTCTAACATCAAGATTGTGATCAAAGCTACAACAATACTGTATAAACAGGGATTTGAAACTCAGACTAGATCCAATCCCCAAAAATATCCTACTGTAAGTATTAATTGTCAGTTTACTTGCATAGTCACAAACTCTCCCATTACAATACTGTTCACATTCATCTTTTTGGCACAAGAACATTTAGCAGGTTTAAGCAGATTTTGTTATCCCCAGATCAGACAATGCATCCGTTTTTAAGATAGTCTCCTGCAATTTTATATGTTCACATGTTGTGTGTTCATATAAAACTGGATTTCTATCAAAAGAAAAGCAATGCCGGCACATGGGCAAGAATCCGGTCTATAACAACAGCAAAATGAATACAGACGGCTTAGCTAGCGCTAGCACATTAACTAGACATCTTATCCAGATTTGTCTGTGATCTGTCATTCAATGCAATAAGAAAACAATTGCCCATACACCGACACATTTGAAAATGCACCTTGTATATTCTACTATTACTACAAGTCTGACTGATTGATTCAATAATTTAGAAATCAATGTGTTTGTGGTTGTCAAATACTTATGCAAGCAACATGTATGTGAAAGAATGCCAAGAGTGTAGACAGCTGTCATCAAGGAAATAGCAGAACATCTTTAACATGTCTTAACAACAGTTTGGTTGTCATCGCTATTATTTGACAATGTTGCAAATCGTAAGAATAAACAAATACCCTTGAATGAGTAGATGTGTCAAAACGTTTTATTGGTGTTTTTCCCAACAAATAAACATTGTCATCTTAGAATACCACCCTGATTTCCAAAAGATTGGGGACAATGTGGAAATTACAAATAAAAACAGACCATTACATTTAATATAGTACAAAGATCCCAAAACTCGTTGCAATTTTTTGTTTAGAAATGTTATTCAAGAATAATTCCACTATTTGCCTGCGAAGTCTTTCAAAGAGTGGTGAACCCCTTCCCATCCTCACCTCTGACAGACTCATCCACTCTGGGATGATCTTTTAATACCGGTAACAATCATGTTACTGACTGGTTGCCAAGTAACCTAATTAGTTACCAACTTTTTTTTGCATTACACAACTTTTCTAGACTGTTCCAAAATATATATTTTTCAAGAAACAATTTATTGGTTTCAACATTTCATTAGTTGTCTTTGTACCATTTTCTATTGAATATAGGGTTTACATTTGAACATGCATTTGTTCAAGTTTTTTTTCACATTTTACACAGCGGCCAAACTTTTTGGAAATTAGGTTGTAATTTTTTTGAGTTTGAGATTTTAGGAGAAAGAGAATATATAATTGGTCCGGGATCAGAATACGTTTGCATGGTGTAGATCAGCGGTCTCAAACCGGTTCCACGGAGGGCCGAGTGTCTGCAGGTTTTAGTTTTTTCCTGTAAATTGGTTCCAGGTTCAGACCTAAATAACCAGATGAGGGTAGACCTAACTAATCAGTGACATAATGAATCAATCAAGTACAAGGTGAGAGTGAAAACCTGCAGACACTCGGCCCTCCGTGGAACCGGTTTGAGACGCCTGATGTAGATGGTAGATTGCGATAAACCCATCAGATGTTTTATACCTGATTAGAATTATGTTAATATTACTTACCTGCTGGACATTGAGCGCATTTTCTGTCTGATTTCTCATCTAACATAATCTCTGTGCAAATATCTTCAGTTGCATGACTTGCTAGTGTCAATAACTAGTAGACGAAGAAGAGGCAGAGGTTAATCATTGGTGACATGCCATTTTCCCATGAATAATACATGAGTCATTACAAATTACAATGCCACATTACTGGTATCCTCCAACTTCTAAACACATTAATCATCTCACTTATGCCAGAACGCAAGTGTCACTTTACAGCTTTTTATCCTCCTCATTATCGAAGTTCAGTGTACTGTATGCATACACTGCTTGAACAGGGAATTGGGGTTCAGGGTTATCTTGTGGATAGAGTACACACACGCCCAGAGGCTTCCATGCATTAGCTTATTTCTGTTAGATTTTTGCTTTGCATTCATCTTCAATCCATACCAAACATTTTCCGTAGACTGTCTATTACCTTTTTAATTTCAATGTCACATAGAAAAACAAGTGAACTGCAGCCAACGTTTCGCCCACGAGTGTTTAGTCTCTCAGAACTCCAGGATCTATGCTCAACTCGTTTGGGAAATTACGGCTCTTGTAGCCGTTGAGCTCAGGTCTGCAATCCAGACCATTTGACACCTGTAACTGAGGCGCCCCTGCCCCTTTCTCTTGTGCTCTGGATGGTATTCAAGCCACAGGCGACCAGGGCCGTTGTTTGGACGCCTTCAAACCAAACCTAAGCGATTACAGCAACCACATAGTGCCCCCTGAGGAATCAGTTGGCCAAATGACATCCGAGAACCAAACTACGGTGGACAGAGCTGACGACCTGGAGGTCCGCTCACGCCGGAATGCCAGAGGGGTGGGAAGGTGGGCACATGGTAAGATTCATGGCAGATATTATCACAGAAGTGCTGGCTACCACCCTAAACTGAACAGGGCTCCCCGTATTGGCCCTCCCACAGCAGGTGGAGGCACCAGGCCCAGTATGTTTATAGTTAGGTTCCACAATTACCAGGACCTTATCTAGTTTCTTTTTCTTTTCTCAGTAGATTTTTTGTTCTGTCGTGTCGGCTTTTGTTGATTTTGTGGAGATTGTCTGTCTGTCTGTGAGACTGGGGTGGGGGTGGGGGGGTGAAGGGCATTGGGGGTGCAGGCCGCGGGTGAGATTGCAGGGTGAGTGGCTTCTGGGGTGAAGGGGTGGATGGGTTGGGGATCGAAAACAATTATCTCTGTCAAAAGATTGTTCATGTCTGCCTCTGATATTTGTCTTATACAACAACAACAACAAAAAATGGACACTTAAATCAAACAGTAAATCTTGATGAAACAAATCATCAAATTCTTTACTGTACATTCTGCGATTCGTTCAGAACAAAATGACAAAACAACAGTCAATGCTCCTGATGAGATGGTGGAGATGGAGTTCTTCTCCCAGACCTAGATCAGGGCATTAGTAAGCTCCTGGACAGTCTGTGGTGATACTTGGCGGTGGCGGATGCAACGATACATAATGTCCTTTGTCATCCAGGAACTGCCTAAACACTACATGAGGCAGGGCATTGTCCTTCAACAGGAACAACCCAGGGCCCACTGCACCAGCGTAAGGTCTGACGATAGGTTTTAGGATTTCATCCCGGTACCTAACAGCAGTCGGGGGTTCCGTTGGCTAGCACGTGGAGGCCTGCGACCCTCCAAGGTTATGCCTCACCAGACCATCACTGACCCACCACCAACCGGTCATGCTGGATTATGTTGCAGGCAGCATAACTTTCAACACGGCATCTCAGGCTCTTTCACGTCTGTCACATGCTTAGTGTGAACTGGCTGTGAGCAAAGGTCCCACTAGAGGACGTTGAGCTCTCATGCCACCCTCACAGAGAATGTTTTTGACAGTTTGGGCAAAAACATTCAGACCAGTAGCCTGCTGGAGGTCATTTTGTAGGGCTGGCTGTGCTCCTCCTAAGGAGCAGATAACGGTCCACTTGCTGGGTTGATGCCCTTCTAAGGCCCTGTCTTGCTCTCCTGTAACTGCCTGTCTCCTGGTATCTCCTCCATGCTCTAGAGACTGCATTGACAGACACAGCAAAACCTCTTGCGACGACAGATATAAATGTGCCATCCTGGAAAAGCTGGACTACCTGTACAACCTGAATGGGCTGCAGATAACACCTCATGCTGTCAGTAGTGACAAGGACACACAAAACTAGAGAAGAATCAGTCAGGAAGGATAAGGAGAGAACGGTGGTCTGGGGCCACCACATGCAAAACCATACCCTTTTTAGGGGTTGTCTTTCCGTGGCTTCACCAGTGCACCCATTGTCACTTTCAGTTGCACTATAACAGGTGACATTAAATCACAATTGTGTATGCTTCCTAACAGATTTCCATCCCTAAAGTTGAATTGACTTTGTGTTATACTATTATGATTAACTGTTCCCTTAATTTGAGCACTTTATATGCAAAGGATGGTTGATAATTAGAAATACTTAAAACGAAATGGCCTGTCTACACATTTGGAAATACGGGCTAATACTTCCTAAAACTATTATCACCAAAAAAAAAAAAAAAATTCAAACATCGTTAATGAACGTAAAACAAATTAACTTATAGTTAAAATGGTTATAAAAAAAGTAAGGTTTTAAATGTATCTTATTTAAACAAAAACTATATTGCGATTCAGAGTCTCTTTTTCAAGATCTGGCCAAGAAGTCAGCAGCAATCCATGCACTACAGAGCAAACGTTATGTGCGAATGTAACGAGTGCGTAACAACAAAACATTTAATAACACGTAGGCTCAGTTTTGCTTGTCTTTATAATTGCGCAAAGGTATCACACCACACAGACTTAACAATCCGTGGGGTACTGTTAGAAACGAGGCGTACATATACACAACCAATTCGTGATGAGACGCTGGTGTGTCCATGGGGTGCGCTGCTGCCATTATCTCCTCTTTGTCGTTAGTGCCCCGGAGGGAGAGAGCGCGCAACGAAAAGCGGGACTGTGGTTAAAAGTCTAACACAACAATACAATTCATCAACATGATCCCCCGAAAGAAAGCAATTTGACTCGTCTGAGATTTTCATAAAAGTTTTTGCCATTAACATTTGTATGAGACATGGAGTGTAAACTTCTCCATGCCTCAGGTGCACTAGACAAGAAGGCAGTCTTGTCTACTACTGTAAACATCATAGGGACCTAGGAAACAGTATGGTTACTGCTTGTCAACAGTTTAAAGACTAGATTACAGAGGTAAAGATAGTTTACCCAAAAGGGCTTTGTATATGAATACATACAAATATGTTTGACTGCGCAGATGAAGTGAGGTTCAATCGACCATTAATTGAAATGGTGGGTAAATGACTAGAAACATTTCAATGAAAACAATTTGAATACACAGAAAATAAATGCATAATAACTGAAAGAATACTTACCAACCCAAAGAACCACAAATGCAAAGAATTGTAATTGTAGTTTGCTCCTCTCATTTTCAATAGAAGTAATTATTTCAATCAAATAATATGAATAAACCACGAAATGTATATTTAAAAAAGTGAGTCAAAAGAAACTTTATATGGCATTGTAGCTAGCCATTTGAGAATCTGATTAAAAACCTAAGTTGACTCTTGATACACTATGATGAGTTAGTCTGGTCTAAGAAACTGCTGCTGGTGTCAGCTCTTTCAGGTCTTCATAAATCTGATGAAAAAAACAACAGGAAACCCTGTCAGATAAAGAATCTATTTCCGTTGCTGGTATACAATCATACGTAAGCAAGCATTTCTACTTAAGTCTGTAGAGCGGCAATGCTTTTTTCATCCAGCACAGACTAAAGAGGACACCTTACTGGTACACATTAGTTATGTAAAAACAAATTAACTAAAAATGGGCTCATATATTAGGTAATTTATGAAACCAAATGCATTTGTACATCATAGTGCAGGTAACGCTATTGGTTTGAGTTTGTCTGAAATATTGAAGCGGTCTTCACAACCAAGAATGACACACACAAGTAAGACAATGTCATGGGAGGGCTGGTTTGAGTCAAAATGAAAATATTTTTGGTTCCAACCACCATGTCTTTGTGAGACGGTGGGTGATCAGATGATCTCTACGTATGTGGTTCCCACCATGAAGCATGGAGGGGGAGAAGTGATGGTGCTTTGCTGGTGACCCTGTCTGTGATTTATTTTCAAATTCAAGGTACACTGAACCTGCATGAAAACCTCAGAATTCTGCAGTGATATGCTATCCCATTTGGTTTGCATTTAATGAACATTTGTTTTTAATTAGGACAATAAAGCAAAACACACCTCCAGGCTGTGTAAAAACAACTTGATCGAGAAAGTGATGTAGTGCTGCATCAGATGACCTGGCCCCCACAATCACCCAACTTAAACCAAATTGAGATGGTTTGGGGTGGGTTGAACTGCAGTGTGAAGGAAAAGCAACAAGTGCTCAGCATATGTGGGAATTCCTTTAAGACTGTTGGAAATCTCACAAAGCTGGTTGAGAGAATGCAAAGCATGTCAACAAGGCAAAGGATATTTTGAACAAAATACATTTCATATTGAAGATTCTTCATATAGATTATTTAAAAGTTTCTGTGTCTCTGCAATAATTCTAGTACATAGAAAACAGTAAAACTATAGAAATAACCCTAAAGAAAAGTATTTACAGGTACAAAAAAACAAAAAACACAGATAGGAAGTGCACAAATTGAGAAAAACATTCACAAAAATTCTTGTATCAGAAATGTAAACAGCCTTACAGGCACCAATGCTTCTTAGTTAAGTTTACTCTGCAGGGCAGTCGATGAGAATAGGGCAAGGAAGTCAAAGCAATTTGGCTTAATTTAGTATAGGCCCTCAGTATCTCAAATACTAGCAAGTCCATATAATAACAGCTATTTATCAAATACAACTTTGTGGTGATACTGTCAAAAAAGTTTCTGTATTATAGCCCTATACACCAATCCATATCTGGAACTCTAAAAGTCAGGGAATCCGTTACAATAAAAGTATATCAGAGACAATGTGTACAAATGTTTGAACCAGTAATAAATGAAATGATAATAAAGCTACATGATAAACTGAAGGTGTGTTTACCAGATCTTTGCGTTTTCTACTCAAATCAAAAACATAAATAAAATCATACGGTATTGGTTTCAAAAGGCCTAAATATCAAATATAAATTTCCACACAAACAATCCTACAGGACAGTTTCAAAATGGTAAATCATAAAGGATATTTTGACTAGGAATACAGTTATTCTTTGTTATGCAAACATTCACAATTGTTAAAATATTACATTTGATCAGATTGTCATGTTAGACTAGTTATTAGGATAAACTGCATCGTTAACGGCCTAAAACACCGGCCATACCCGCGTAAACATATGCTATATACAATGTGAATGCGACCCTTAAAACGTTGACACCTTTAAAAAAGTAAAGACAACAAATTCACACTTCGTAATCTGACAGCTTGCAGCACCAACAACTACGGTTTCGTCAACTCTGGCTAGCTACAATGTAGCATCAGCACCGAACATCGAGCACCCAGAAGTGAACAAAGCGAACCGGAAACGCTGTACTTGGAGGCACCCAGGCAGAAAGAACATCAACCTTTTATAATAAAGCAAGGCAAAATCTGCAATCGGTCCAACGTCAGGTCTGTGTGCAATTATTTCATGTTGTTTGTAAATGTGAATTTCTTGCATTTTACTAACCACGAACGTTTGCATTGTGCAGAAAATACAATAATGTCCCTCGATTCAGGAAAAAGTTGCAATGTTAAAAATAACAAAGTGAACGCATTTTGGGAAAGATTGGTAGAGCGTTTTATAACGTAATTCTGTCTGCATGCGCTTGTAACGTTGTATAACATCGAATTTATTTTATCAACATTTGGGGGCAAAGCTCGAGCATCTTAACAGTTTCCGTGCTATTTTGCAGGGCACGGTTGTTGTAGGAAGTGTCCGTTTTTTTAGAGGTGGGGAGGCCGGGCTATTCAAACCTGCAATTCGTCGTAAACAATCATTCATGTTTTTGACAAACATACCTTTGTGTTATATGGCTTCCCGTATGGAGCAAAAAGAGATGATACACATTTTGGGTTTTGCAGAATATGGCGTCCCGCCTTATAAAAATAACTCAGGCTGCCATTTTTGTTTCTCTTTTGTCTAAAAATGTTCAATAAAAGAATCTGTTAATCGGATCGAATTGTTGCATTGCAAATGTAAGTGAGTACATTACAGCGATGTCTGGGCATTTTTTATCTCAATTCTAGACAACCACATAAAAAATCGGAGTTGCCGAACTAAAACAGGTCGGATAACTAATATTTTAGAGGAAATACGTTTTTAGGGGAAAAAAGGCAACTTTGACGTTGAGCCTACATCGATTTCTGTAGACCATACATTTGTGCTCTGCTCAGCTTTTTGGTGATATTTTCAATAACCATTTAGTTAAAATACATCATATAAAACTGACAGGTGTGACCATATGAACGTGAAAGTTATGATTTTTAACTGCCTTCTTGTCAGGACCTTTCAGTTATGTATCTCTATGTGGAATAAACGCAACCTAGCCTACTAACCAGGTTTTGATAGCATTAATTTTAAAGTGTATTATTGTGACGTAGAGGGTATTATGTTAATTACTTATAACATTTTTGTATTCCACAAAATGTTCCTTTATTCTAACGGTCATAAAGTTATTTCACAATTGATTTATATTAAGTTTTATAGGACGGGTATTCGAATCCTGAATACTGATTGTCTCATTGCCTTATTATATAAGATAGTACACCACAGGAAAGGTATACGCTCTATTTGCATAACATTTTTTTTATAGCAACAAGGCATCTTGGGGGGTGATGTATTTCCAACATACGACACAAGGAACTTCTCTTACATTTTACATTTACCACACCCCTTCCTGCCTTATTGCTTAATTATGTATAACAATGTATATTCGTATGTGTACAGTATACATAATAAACACATGATAACAGCCCACCTACAAATTAAGCAAGAGAAAAATCAAATTTCATGGTACACAGTTAAGCGAAGTTATGTAACAACTAATCAACTAAATTGGCTTTTACATACGGTGCTCTATTTTATAAAAACAAATGCATTTGTACATCATAGTGCAGGTAACGCTATACGTTTGGTGTGTCTGACATTTTTAAGCTATCTTCACAACCAAAAATGACAAACACAGGTAAGACAATGTCATGATAGGGATGGTTTGTATGAATCAATATGTATGTATGTATGTATGTATAAAGGCTTAGCCTCAGAACATACCCCATGGCTCATGACGTGGTCCTTTAAGGTGTTCCCACAGCTTTTATGTATTGCAATTATGCAATTACACAGGAAAGTCATACAGAGAATTCTTAAATAATGTTCCATTTCATATCTTACAATCCTGTTGGGAGTACAGATGTATTTGTACAGTGTATGTAGGAAACCACATACATTCTGTCAATTACACAGCATGTGGCCAAGTTTCAAATATGGCATTTCAGTTAATTGGCTCTTGTTATTACAAAGCTTGTTATTACAAAGCCGTCAAAAGGGGGTTTGACTTTTATTTCCATGTTCTATAGTCTTGTTTTTGTGCAACATGCATTCAATACAGGATTTTTTTTTTTTACAATCTTAATTAGTTTCTGTCTTTCATTGTTACTATTCATTTTTAGCTTTGTGATAAATGTAACATACTTAACGGATGCGGCTGTAATGGAGAGTCATTTATCACATTTTTTATTCAAAAGCTTGAGGGTTAAACATGTGTTCACATTATGTACTGAGTGTAAACAAGTTATAAATTAGAACAAGAACTGTACATTTCATTTAGAGTCATTTAGAAACTGGAGATGTAATACAAACCTTAGAATATCTTAGAAATAAATCGAAATATAGGTTTGAAAATATACTAAAAAGGCATGTGCTCTGTCTCCTGGCTAGACTGTACACCCTTCATTGGTCTCTCATTCACAAATGATAATATTAATTTCATTCACAATCAGAATATTGAAAATGTAATCTTTACATACTGTCAACTAAATACTATACAGTATGTGTGAATGTTTTCAACATTTAGAATGGGCCATTCTTAGGGCCTATGGAGTTATGGTTTTAAGAGAATTGTATTTGGAAAATCTCATTAGAACTTGTTTCTGACTCAGGATGGCGGAGCCTCGGTTCAACAACCCCTACTTTTGGCCTCCACCTCCCTCCATGCCTGGCCAGGTAAGGACATCAACCTCTTCTCCATTTAGGAAGATGCCCATGGGGGCACAGGTCTGTTTCAGGCTACATCCTGTACGTAGATGCCCATGGGGGCACAGGTCTGTTTCAGGCTACATCCTGTACGTAGATGCCCATGGGGGCACAGGTCTGTTTCAGGCTACATCCTGTACGTAGATGCCCATGGGGGCACAGCATTCACCGGAGGGCATCAGAGGAATGACTATGAAAAGCGTGACCAGCCTTTAGCCTGACGGTTGACACGCTGGAGCTGTTTTCTGTTGAGCATGACCGGTTAACCCTTTCAGCTGGATAACCTGGTGCTCATCAACAAGATCAAGGAGCAGCTGATGGCGGAGAAGATCCGACCACTACACCTGCCACCCAATTCAGCGCCCTCCCAACAGACCCTGTTGGTGGCCTCCACCACCACGGACGGGGGACAGCAGCAGCACGGCATGCCCATGACCAAGCCCCAGCAGGGGCAGCACCACCCCCTGGGCTCGGTCCAGCAGCCCGACATCGCACTGCACGCCCGCCCGGCTTCCAGCTCTGTGCCAGGTTGGTACTTGAGAGCCAGGGTAGACCTCCGTCGCATGGCACCATTTCCCGCGCAAAGTCAACCGCGGTGTGCTCACCCACACGAACTGCTGAAGATGAAACCATTTAGAAAGTAACATTATTGTAAAATTACAGTGGAATTGGCCTTTACAGCTACAGTATAGATAAGGCATTGGAAAACACATTCTAGATAAACATAGAATGAAAAGAAATCAGTAGGAAGTTTTATGGGCATTTTATATATTTGTAAGATAAGAAAACACGAAAGAAATGCTAAGTTACCCCCAAACGCGCTTCAATGTTCTGACTTTCCGCAGGGTCCCAGTTGTATGCTCTTCAATGGGTCCCAGTTGTATGCTCCTCAATGGGTCCCAGTTGTATGCGCTTCATTCAGTCCCATCTACTCGTTGTCATATGCATTGCTTTAAGAAAACAAAATGAGTCATACTGTACGTTGAAAACCTAAAATGACAGTTCTTTCATATCAGAAAAGGTATCGGAGTTCAAGGTGGAAGTTGAGTACAAACTGCTGCCATTTATAAAGTGATTTTTTCCATTTGTCTCTCAGTCAGATCAGTAAATTTTATTACCTTCAATTTCGATGATGCAGACGTGAATATGGACGACAAGTCAGCAGTGAAGGCCAAGGGACTTTGGGACGAGTGGCACATGCGACAGATCGTAGAGCAGCCCTCAAGAGTCAACCATCGGTCAGGTAAGAACCACGCCCGGCATCGCATAGAAAACATGCATGTGAAATCATCGACCAAATCATGCCAAATCCGTATAGTTCACGACGAAGGATCAGAGAAGAGCCAAATACATTTTCAGTTCTAACGTTGCCCTAATTAGTTTGGGTCAAAGCGCAGTCTCTCCGGTAGCTACACCGCTAACCTTTCGCATGGCTTATCATTTGTAAGTCTTCATGTGCCCATACACAGGTCTGGCTCCCTCGTCCCGGGCCGAGGGCCACAGCACCTCAGAGGCCCTTACGCCAACCACACCCACCTCCAGCAGCCAGAACCGACTGGGAGGGGCACCCTCGGTCAATATTGTCTCTGGGCTAGCTAGTGGCCCCGGCATGGATCAGATGAAGACCGGGGGCCTGGCTGGACTCTTAGGCCCCCCACCTAAGATGCCCCGGGGGCGGAAGAAAATCAAAGCGGAGAGTGGAGGGCCACTGCTGGTGGTGCCCTACCCCATTATGGCCTCTGGCGCTGACCAGGGCTGTATCACTTTCCCTGCTAAAGAGGGCAAAACATACAGGTATGAAGGGTGTTCATCTCATCATTACATCAAACAGAGTTTTGGACACACTTGTCTTTCCCAAATGTCCATGAATAACACCTTGGTAACAGTGGGAGATTTCCACAAAAGTTAGAGGGATGTTGTGTATGCACATATAACTCAAACTTTAAGCGTTCGCATTCACACACATTTGTGAAATCAGTCATGACACTTCGTGTTACAGTCTCCCCTGACTACGATATCTGAATGGATCCCTCCACCCAGGTGCAAAGTGTGTCCGCTCACCTTCTTGTCCAAGTCCGAGATGCAGATCCACTCCAAGTCCCACACAGAGGCCAAGCCCCACAAGTGTCCCCACTGTTCCAAGTCCTTTGCCAACGCGTCCTACCTGGCACAGCACCTCCGCATCCACCTGGGCATCAAGCCCTATCACTGCTCCTACTGTGAGAACTCCTTCCGCCAGCTGTCACATCTGCAGCAGCACACCAGGTCAGTCGGGTTCACCTCCATGGAAAAAACGTTGTTTTGGGGAAGGCCGAATGGGTTTTCGGCATGGTTTGAGAAATGCACAATGTATTAACGGTGAGGCTGAAGCGGTAGAGCCCACGGAATATGCATAGACAAAAATTGCTTCATTGGTAATAGACATAGTTATATATCAAGCGTTTGACTCGAAGGCTGGCCAATCAAGGTCTATTTGTTTTCATGATGGCAAGTCACCGTTCCTGAAACGGCAAAGCTTTCAGAAACCACCAGAATACCATGCTTGATCCTTGGTATGGGATACTGTGTAATGTAGTATGCAGGTGTGTGAGAGATTTTGTTTAGTAAGTAATAATTGCTTCTTTCTAAATGATGGGCATAAAAAACAATTTACTAACCACTGAAAATTCTTGTACTTGGAGAAAAAGAATAATCTCCCATTGGATGAATTTGTAGTTTGATATGGTTACAACTGTAGTTGGAATATTTGGTGCATAATAATGGTAACAATGTAATTGTGCTAATTTGGAATATGGCCTTTTCTGATCATCTCTAACATCTGTGTTCTTGTTAATCTAATGTATGTGTCTCCCTCTGTATGTTGTAGAATCCACACTGGTGACAGGCCCTATAAATGTGCAGCCCCTGGATGTGAAAAGGCCTTCACCCAGCTCTCTAACCTACAGGTGAATATACATAACCACAGCAGATAAAGTATTTTTGCTGTACATTACCCTGTGCTAAATCAAGTATTTTTAAAATGTTAAAGAAAAATGTTTAACAATTCAAGCTGAAAGTAACACAAATGACAAGGATATTCTGCGGAAGTAAAATAATAAAAAAAAAACGAAAAGGATGAAAATATACATATACATAAATAGATGTAGGGCAACATGGTGTCCTTAAACATGGTGATGATTGATAACCGGGATGCGCTGAATGGAAACAGAGTTGTTCTTCTTTCCTCTCTCTATGTAGTCTCACCAGAGGCAGCATAACAAAGACAAGCCGTACAAATGTCCCAACTGCTACCGTGCCTACTCAGACTCTGCATCGTTACAGATCCACCTGTCAGCACACGCCATCAAAAACGCTAAGGCCTACTGCTGCAGTATGTGTGGCAGGGCCTACACCTCAGTAAGTATCTGATCCCACCGTTCTGTATTACATGGCTGGAGTCGCTCAAGACATTACGATGGTCCTAAGCGTGTCCACAGCATTTCAGAAAAAGTTTCTTAGAGACACCTCCCAGAGACACCTCCCAGCTCTCAATCGGTTTAAAGGTCCGGTAAACTTGACCAAATTATGACCTACTTTTCCAGATCCGAACTGTACTAGGCAACATTGCAATCAGTAGCTAGTCAGCTATTAAAATAATCACTGGATCCTGATATGGTGGTAAATAGACTGAGAGCTACTGTTCTATCAACTTTGGTCAATCTGGCTAATTCATAAAACTGTCAGGAAAGGAATGGCTCTCTAGAAAAGTAATCAATTTCTCTCATGCCTTGTTTTTTGGGAGAAACTGAATAAATACACATTGCAATAGGCGTGACATTGCTGATGTCCGTACAATGAATGTCATCCCAATTCACGGCAAGATAATTTGCACTGGCAGGAGAGTTCCATTAGCAAGATGTTGTCACTGGTAAGCAACAGCACTCAAGTAAACAGGCACGTTTACACTACCTAGACATACTCTGAGCCAGGAATAAAACTGATTCACACTTGTTTCCCAGCTGGTAATCACTATGTTCAGGAACTGGAAGGTAAAGGCTGTGAAGCCACTCATTGCAGTCGGGATGAGGCATCTGGCTGCAATATTAAATAGAAACTAAAGCAGCATTAAAAAAAATATTCCAATTGGAATTATTTGGTAAACAATGAAGCAGAGTAAACTATATGACATGCGGCTGAGTCAGGTTTAATAAATACTGCATGCTTTTGCTATATCAATATAGGACATGTAAGTATTGTATGTATGTAGGTGTGATTCACTGTAAAGCCCTGCTCTGGTTGTTTGAATATCTAATGTCAATGTGTCTTCTCTATCTTTTCCTTCCGGTTCCTGAACATAGTGATTATGTCAAATTGTGGTGATTCGCGGGAAACAAATGTTTGAGTTGATTTTACCCCTGGCTTCTTCTCGAGGCAGTGTATTTACATCATCCAAAAACCTACTGTAAGCGAGGAGTTCTTTGTAGTTTCTGAGATGCTTTGTGGATACAGGCCGAATAGAAGTAAACCTAGTTCTTTGTGTTTAAGCTTATTTGGCCAAACCATCAGTTTTGACTGGTCTACTGTTTGTCTTTCAGGAAACCTACCTTATGAAGCACATGTCCAAACACACAGTGGTGGAGCACCTAGTGAGCCATCAATCCCCCCAGAGGACAGAGTCCCCCAATATCCCAATACGCATATCCCTCATCTGAGATCTCCACCCAGACAGCATAACTGTGTTGTTGTATTCATCTTCTATGTAAGGCTATAGTTTAGGGGCCGTGCACATCAGGCCGTCAACACAAGACGTACATATGCGTCATATGACACCAGACATTTATTTTCAAACCCTTTTTCCATTTCGACCCAGATTGAGTCAGTTTCGTTGAGCTTGGCACATTCAAATGTCGATGGGAACAAAGGTCAGAATGTCTCGAGTCAAATACAACTGAGCACTTAAGAGTTGTTATTCATTGGCCCTAAAAAGTTCATGTTTAATGATTTTTCTTCCATCAAATGGGTTTCTAAAATGTGCTAGACAATATTTGCCCTAATACAGAAAATAAATAGATTGATATTTTCTGGGTGTGTTCTGGAGACATCCAAAGATAATCTTAAAGCACTTTTTGGCTCCAAATGTTTCAATCTTTTCCGATGGAAATGCAAAAGCATTGCTTGAGGCAGCTAAGAGTATTGACTGTGTCTAATTGAAAGTGTTTTTTTTTTTTTTGTTAAAGCAGAGTTTACCGTGTCAGACTATAAATGCATTTCAGCAGAAAGTAATTTGAATCAGTGGACAATTCAATTGTAACGTTGGTTCCCGTGGAGGAATGATAAAACAACCTAAAGTGCTGTAGGAAAAAGAGAACTAAAATAATTAATGTCTATTTTGATAGTAAACAAAGATAGATCAATCATTGTTCATTCTTAATGGAATCAAGATCATATTCCATAGTTGAAAAGAGCAGACAACAATTTACTAAACTGTTAAAGTTAACAGAACCCTTTACCGTATTTCATTGCAGCCACGTCTTAGAGTTGGTAACTTTACACCAGCATGAGCCACGTCACGTCCAGATTAATTGTTAAACAAAAGTGAACATTTGCTGTGTGGTGCAATATAATTTTGGCCATTTTACACAACGCACATAAGCATGGAATTTAAACGATTCAAAGTTGGCCTTATTGGGAGTGTAGAATTTTATGGAAGTGACTTTACTAGATAAATTACTTGTACTAACTTATGTGTTGTGAATGACACAACTGCTCCTTATAAGGGCAGGACCCGGACACCAACTTGTGGTACCCACAAGACACGTCAATGGGTACTGGGCAGGGTTAGGGGGAAGGTGTTGTGAAAGATGATTGGTTGGTAGATTAAGCCAATGTCTATGCGCCAGTTTGACGTATAGGTCCAACAGCCAAAAACTGTTAATGTGACAGTCAGACAGGCCTTGGCTAAAAAGGTGGAGCACCCAGTTAAATGACCCACACCTATAGACTTTTTATCTGGAAGACCATGTCCAGAGCCCACAATGTTATCAAACAATTTACATGAATACGTATTCTTTTTTTTGTCAAATGCACAATATATTTGGCCCTGAAGTGTAAATTCCAATCTTTGAGTTTTTTTGTAAAAAAAGAAATTGTGCTGTGTATCTCACAACAATTTTATAAAACGTGAAATTACAGGGTATAATTTTTTTTAAAACCCTTCCGAATGACCACAAGATGATTGTTTTAACACAGACATATTCATTTTGCAAGCCCCTTGTCGACAGAAGCAAGCAGTTTACTAATCTTCTAGCATTCTTTAGGTCCTAAATAGACAAAACCGGGGGCACAGAAACATGCAGAATGAACTCCCCAAATGCACCATGACAAGCTATACATATTAACAGAGCCTATACTTTATATTTCTAATTTAAAGAATGAATTGACAAAGCTAATGTCCAGATGCCTGTCCAAATATTAATGAAGTAAGGAATATACCAGTTCACTGTAATTATTGCACAAACAAATTTCTGTCTTCAACAGCTGCAATGCATTTCTTGTTATTATTCATGTCATCCATGTGGGCACTATAAAATCCCCACCCCCATTTTGCAAATGTATTAGCAACCTGATTCAGTCTGGAGGTAAAAACTAAATGAGGATTTCTGGACTAGGACAGAATTGCAGCATAATAGGGATGGACAGGCCACTAGTGTGGGAAAATGTTGCCACTTTGGTACTGGTTTTCTCTAAATATAATTCTTCTCTATAATTTTTTTAAATTTTTTTTTATATACTCTTTCTGATTGTAACCTTACACTTCAAAATAATATCACCAAGTCAAGTAAAGCTACTACCAAGCCTGGAAACAGAGGTCTGTGCTGCTTCATTTATAAATTTAAAAACAACCGTTTAAACATGAGTGATATTGGAAAAAAGCATAGTTGGACCAAAACGTTACCCAATACAAGTCCTAAACCCAGTACCTTTAAGGTATATTTAACTTCATTTGATTTGTGAAAAAAGTCTCAACCGGTTTTTACGTGTTTAAAGTGCAGTCAGTAAGTATGAGTTTATTCAAAGGTTCATACCATATAACTTCATATGAACTGGGCCTTTTACTCCCAAGTGTTTCATCATGGTATACTCAGTATTGTTTGTTGTATTTTTACTGTAATTTTACCTTCTGGTTGATGGATGGTACTAGTAGCCTGTATTTTTCAGGTTACTTTAGAAAAGGTGCTAAGGCTTGATGTTTATTTGAGATTTAATGGAGGATATTGTTAAATACATAGTACGTAAAAAAAAAAAAAAACTATAATTCATGCCACTGGCCTGAAAACAAACATTTATGCCAACAACAGACCCTGCCTCTTCAATTTAATCTCTTCTAATAAAAAATGGGAAAATGTACATGTTGCTGTACTGTAAAACTCATTTATAGTAAACATTTTCATTTTTCATAAACTTTTGTTTTGGGTTAGGGTTTTGTACAGGTATGTTTATGTATAAACTTACTGTAATTATTTTAGTTTCTGAATATTGATCATTGTTATTAATATTCATATTTTATATCAGTTATTTACATATAAGCCTTAACTATTTTCATTGAATGACCATTTTATTTTCACATTCTGTATTGTGTTCTTCAGTATTCAGTCCTGTAAACATTTCTTTTTTCCGCATGGAATATCAAAACTGTAATCTGTATATTAATTAACTGTTAACCCATATTCTCGATGAATATATATTATGTGTAGATTAATTACACCTTTTGTCTTGCTTTGTGATTTCATATAAAGTTTCTAGAAAACTTAATATGCACACACAAGACTGAGAAGTAAAACTAAGAATATCAATGTAAAAAAATAAATAATAATACCTTGTTTAATAAACAGACTGTTACAAACAAACTTGACATTGTTCTACATTACAGTTTTGAATAATTGAAATCTAACAGCCGCAACATGTAAAACGTGTATTCTCCATACATGCAATACAGTGGGTCAAAAATGTTACACTCCTTGAAATGCAATACCACTAATACTAAAACCTCTGGTAAATGAGCAAAAAAGACTGTGAATTTTTTTTTTTATCCTCTTGGTCTTTTATTCATTTAATTATTTTCATTAAAAAAATATTGTTCTCTTATGTGCACAAATTGAAAGCCCTTCATATACGTTGTGCAACATCCTTTTGGCAAGAAAAGAGCTCGGAGTCTTCTAGAATACATAATTGCTCATATTTACCAAGAGTTTATTCAGTTAGAACAAAAATGAAGTGAACAACAAAAATTAGTGGGAATTCCTGAGCCATAAAGTTATTATCTGTAAAATGAGATGCTCGTGTCTGCAAATAACAATTCAGATTATTTTTCATCATCTCAAATCAGAATCATCTTCAAATAATGAGACTGGAATGTAAGTGGTCAATACTATTGACCTGTTGCATTCAGGTGGTCAGGCTGCATCATTTTTCATCATCACAAAAATGTAACTGCTGCGGTTTTAAAAATCCCCCATAGCCTGCAGCAGTTTTTTTTTTTTTTTACCTGAGTGGTATAATGCATCCTCCACAGAACGTACTCTTTGTTGAATGAAATATGTATAGGAACTTATTTCTAAATAATGTGAACTGCATTATTTCACGGCTTGTGATTTGTTAGGCCAAATTGGAACTAATTTAGGCTCGTCTTTTCCATTAAATCATTTTGTAATTTGTTTACATTTGTAGAATTCTTCTTTCACTTTGACATTCTCATATTTTTGGTAGATTAGTCAGAAAAAAGCCCAATCCATTAGAAGTACATACAGTAATGATAATGCAAGGTTATTTGTAAATCAGTGGGCAATCACTTTGTTGTTTTGATCCTAGAACACAACCATTGGCTAAAACACTTCGTTGAGTTGGACTGTTACTTGTCAGTTTAGACATTTTACGTTGACAAATGTTTCGCTGCCGTTTGGCACTAATCAATACACCCAATGATATCTTAAATTTCCAAAGGAATCAAATATATATGTAACAATTAACTAGCTTTAAGAAAAATAAAGGTTTCTTTTTTTTTTATATCATATTCACATTAATACCTAAAAAAACATGATTGTATTGTGTCAACATTCCAATCATGATGCAGGTCTCAGATGAATGACTGTAAATTGAATGCATTATTTGTAGATTGTTATTTGGCTCTCAACTTAGCAACAAGACAGAGCATTGCACATTATCATTGGAGGCACATAAGAGAATAACTTGTAATACTAGATGGTTGGCTCAACCTCTAAAGGCTATCATATATGTTAGTAAGTGGTCAATAGTTGAATAAAGGTTGAAAAACAATCCTATTTACATTGCTCGGTCAGCCTTTAAATACCCTTTGTGACAGAAAATGTGTCTACGATTGTTTTTGTGTAGGTCTTTTTGTAGGCATAGGTATAGGCCTATTAGATGGTTGCGTAAACAAAACAAAACCTTTTTTTATTTTTTATTATCAGTAACAGGAACAAAAGTACTATTCTGTTAAGATTTTAATTGTCTCCATGTAAAGTGTTGTTGAATGGTGTGGAATTTGTTAATAACAGAACAACAGTTTCTGTACCACAAGTAACCCCCCCAAAATATGTGCTTTTAACGATTTCCTAATAGGAATACCACCTTCAGAGTTTGTGGTTACTCATGCAATAAGGCACAGGGGTTATAGTATGTAGCCAATCTACCATGGCTCATGTTCTTATGTCTAAGTGCCTATACACAACATATAGAAATATATCACAAATGAATTGTACATAAGAACAGCCCTAAGATATACCACATCCCTATGTGCCTGTTGCATATACTCGCAGTAAAAACATAAAAAAATTATTCGTAAAAAAAACTTGCAGGGTCACACATTACTGCATTGTCTAAAAATAACAACGTGTTTTAGTAAACAACAATATAATGACTACAGATATAGCCCAGGCAAATTACTAAAGTGTAACTTTTACTTGGGGGGCCGTCAACCTTTCCATAGCAAGCACACCTGATTCAATCAGTCTAGTTCAGGTACATCAAATGAGCTAGTTCAGTCCTAAAACAAAAATATAAGACATCCGCTGGTCCACAAGGACAGGTTTGAGAACTGCTGCTATCAAATGGTTTGGGGAAAGTTATTAATGCTATTTTCAGTCTGCATTCTGAATCTCATTTAGCCTAGTCACCTCCAAAATTTGTGGCAGTAAATTCCATGATTTTTGAAAGTCTGGCGACTGATGGCTATTGCAAAATTTTGTATTTGTGGTAAAATACCAATTTAATGGACATATATTTGTGTTCTTGGGGAAACCATCTTCCGCTTCCTCAAAAGGGCAACTATGTTTTTGACTAAAATGTCCTTGCTTATTGAGCAAGCTCTATGCATTTTGTTTGTTAGTTCATCTAAATTAAGGCTTTTTTTTCAGGCAACCCTTCCCAATATTGACAAATCTAATTTTAGATTTCCTTACCATCTTCCTCACATACTCTAACTGTCAGGTTCCACTCTTTATTATGGCCCAAATATTTGTAAGTGATATGTTTAGGTTTAATAAATTATCTAGTTCATGAACAACACTACTAGTCTCTTTGCATTTGTGAGTTATTAGCCATTCCCCATGTCGACTGATAACCGATGCACACATCATTTGTTTACTCCTGTGACACAGGAAGAAATAGAAAACCCAAAATACATTTAATTGTATACATTGTATACATTGCTAAATTCCACCCTGTAGTATTTACAAGTCTTGGCATCAATACATAGAATTAGCTAGCTACAATATTAGCTAGGGAATTCCCGTTTTCATAGTTAATCATACCTGTGGAATAACTACAAATGCGTGGCTCTGGACACAGATGTATGTTAGCTAACTACTATGTAGCTGGCTTTCTACACAAAGACACAATAGATTTGGCCAACAGCATGCTTTCCAGGTATATATTAGCTTGTGAATTCCTCCATTGTCAGAAAGTGAAGCCTATATTTGTTTTAGTTGTCTCCAGAGCAATATCCTTAAGAATAAAAAAAATAAACAAGAGAAATTGCCAAGATGCTCTCATCTAATACAAAATATGTCGTCAATAAACAATTTGCAAATTTCTCCATATCAATTAACATCCCACAATACCCTTTATAATACAACTTGCGTGTTTATGTGTTTATATTGTGGAAATATTACAAATGGTTCCTTTAAGACTAAAATGTACTTTGTCTGAAGAATACAAGCAGAATATTAATGTATAATAATTCATAAATAGTCACGTTAAAAAGAAAGGTTCTCTCTGAAGTTGTATTTGTGTAATTGAGCATAATACAGCTTTTTACTTGTGTACCTTTTGCTCATGTTCATCAAGGGTACCGTTATTTGGGGTGACTGTATATTCAACATACAGTTGTAACTAGCTTTCTCACCAACATTACACATACATTCGACTTAATAGAAAACACATTGGTAAACTAGCTCAAATGTTTAAAAGTAATAATGTCAAACGCAAATTCATAACCATAATTCAACCATACACATTAGTACAATTGTTATATTCCAGAATAATGTAATTATAGTCCATTCTTTAACACCAGGCGGTTGTGGTTTGGCTTTGGGATCGTATATACCAAATCCCTGGGACATTCATTATTAACAACAGCTAAGTTTTCAATATTTCATTAAAACTGTTGTCAATTTTTAAATGTTTTATGTTTTGTTAATACATTTTATATTCTTACTGCTTTTCAAGTAAATGCCTGCTGACAACTCAGGACACAAAGTAAATCATTTTGGATGTAATCTGTCAATGTGTTACTGTCAGGCTTACACAACCAAACAGCTGCGTCTGGTCACATCGTTTGCATATTCAAAAATCGCAACAGTAGAATTCAGGAGCTGGTGGTTAGTCAATTGTTTTAACGTTCTAGTTAGCCAAGTAGGTGACAGAATAGGTCAGGGCATCATAGTGTTAACATTCTGTATTTGACACGCATCTATTTCTCTCTGTACACCTGCAATCCCCTCACTCAGGGACGTGCACACTCAGAGCTATATTAAGTATTTTGTTACTCTTTTCATGTTAATTTGGCTAATTTCTCACATTCTCTTTTGATTGTAAACGTCCAAACTCTGACGGCTAAAACTGACTGTCGGTAGCTAGCTACTATCTATTACTTTAATAGCTGTATTTCCGGTCTTTGCAATTAGTATGTTTAATTGCATTATTAGCCAACTACTACAATCTGGAGTACCTAAGCTATTATTGTATGTATATCCATAGACACCCATTTGTTTTTTGCATAATACTGTAAATGCAGGGATGGGAGACGGACAAAAATTCATACCTCCCAACCCTAGCTATGTCACTAAGATCATTTCATTGTCCATTTGACATGAAACATTTGTGACAGCAGAACCATTCAAACAAAAATAAAATCTGTTTGTTTTTCTGTTAAATACAAAACCATTCATTTTTATAGTGGTATCAAAACCATGTTCCACAAACAAAACAGAAAAGACCCGGAAGTCATTACAGTAGAGGTATCTCTAAAAAAATTAAAAATAATTACATTATTAAATGTCTTTTAAAATAAACTCTCAGACAGGTCCACACTGAGTAACAGTAGCCGTGCTGTCCAGGCCTATTCAGAGACTGGTAATAAAGACTAGACTTACAATAACCGATTCTCTTGTGATCAGTGGAGTGGCCATTTTTCAATAACAGGGTACTTCCACCCTTTAACCCATTCCTCATACCTGGTTACTCTCCACTCGGGTCACTGGCCTCATCTGGGTCTTTGGTGTCATAGGGAGCTAAAGGAGAGGTGAGGTTCAGGTAGCTCAGTTCAAAGGATTGAGACTGGGCTGTGGAGGACGACGTCTGGATGCCTTCCATGTGTTCTTCTACCCGGAAACTGGCATTGAGGGTGCCCAGAGGGTCACACACACCAGACACAAAACTGTACAAACAAGTGGCAATAGTTAGAACAGAAAACTGGCATGCAAGCAATTATAAATGTCCTAGCCGCAAGCGAGCGTTTTACTGACAAAGCAGGTCAAATTCCGCCTCACTCTTCAGCGGTACAGCCTGAGACCGCGGGACCACCCTAGTTGTTTTTTTTTACATTTGAAACTGTAGTACACTCATCACAGAACAACCACTAACAGGTCCCCATCACCGTAAAGCTGCCCACGCAACAGAAATGCAGAAATGTTAATAGGGTCACGAAATGATGGCAACAGCTAATTAGATGGTGCTGCAAAACAGGAGACAAATGGGCGGAGCAGCCAGGGGCGGTGTCCAATACAATTAGCCCCAAAGAAATCTAAATGGATACTTCGATTAAACAGCAAAACAGTTGAATGAATACAGTTATTTATTTGTTATTTACCTTTTTAAGGAACATTTGCAATTTGTGAGAGAACACATCCGTATTGGCGCGTTTATCTCACCAAATTACAGATCTCTATATACTCCTATTGAGGTATTGATTCTCCTGATATTCTTAGTATGAATAAGAGAACAAGAGAGAGATAATCAAGTTCCCTCAAGTAGGGAACGTAACGTAGTGCTTGTTATTAATCAACATCTGATAACACAGTAGCAGTCTTGACTGTATCAAATCCAGATGAGCTAATTTAGGCAACCTAGATTAAAAAATGTTATTTACATTACATTAGCTAAAAAGCATGCCAAACTGTTCGGTACAATAGCCTGTCCTTATTGATTTCAAGAGGGTGTGGACTAGACAGCAACCACAAAGTACACCCACCAATTCATTCATAGAATGTTTTCAATCTGTTTCAACAGAAGTAAAATGTTGGTATTTATCAAATACCTGCACAAATTATGTAGTTAGTTTTAAGCAAACAATAAAGATGAAATGCAATATATTCTTAAGCAATTTGCACCTTAATGTTGGTGTTTGAAGGACACTGTTGTTTGCAAGAGTTTCGGAAGGAAACCGCTTTTTCAAATCCTAAGGAGAAAAGCAGAGAAAAATTGTTTTATTAGTTAAACATTGTTGGAGAAGGGTCACAATGACCTCATTCTATAACAGGTTCTCTCTATTCCCCAAACAGATGGCTACAAGTATACTCTTATTAAAAATGACCGTCTTATTGGTCCAAGAATACGATAATGTCATTTACAGGCTTGCCGCTAATAGTAACCTGAATAAATTGGATGTAGTCCATCACAACAACATCCGCATGAGCACCACTGCCCTCTCAACACTGTGACCTTAGTACACCTTCAGGCAAATCCCCAGTCTACCTCAAACCTCTCCTCAACATCAGCCAAACCAATTGAAAGTTTCACTAAATACCTCAAAATGGTCTTTCATAAAGTCAACACTTCGTTGTAAGCCTAATTATAAGTTAAATGTGTTTAGATAACAACATAACGGTTTTGTATTCGCTCAGAAGTCACGATCACAGGAAGTCACATCCTGTCAAAGCTTTCGACTGTAATTTGGGCCAACAGCTCGAGCAACCATGTTGGTTGAGGAGTACAACAGCCAAAAAACCTACACGAACTTACAAAACCATTCAATAAACTTCTCAGAATAGAAATTCTCAATCCCAGGTAGTCTAGCGGGTAGAGCGTTCATTTAGTAACCGAAAGATAGACAGAGTCTCCGCCTTCTCAGACACACAAACATGACAAAGTATTTAGCATCCTAAACGACATGAAAATCCAGTGATACACCTGGAATCACACCCTGAGACCACATCATTTGCCTCTGTACATCAAAACAGCTCAAAAGACCATAACTCCAGTTAATCCCCCTTTACAGTAGGTGCTTATCAGTTAGGTGGTTGCAACAATATCAACTTTATTGACAGGCCCCTTTCATCCATCGGAAGACAAAAAGGACCTCACCAGTCTGCCATGAAAAGCTTTGTCCCTGAAGACTCACAACGTTTTCGGCTAGGAGATTTTCATTAAAATGGTTTAAAAATGAATTTGCACAATAAGCATAATACTGCAGTTCTGTAAGTAGGTGCCTAGTTCCAACATGTTGGCCTCCCCAGGATGTGAACACAGGCCTTTATAGCAGGCTGACTGTAGTCCTTGTCTGCCCTCTTCTGTCATGTCTAGAACCTGCTGGACTACTGCCATCTCCGTTCGTTTGATTAAACTGTCTAACAGAAATCTTAGACGAGTAATCCCTTTTAAAGTGTTTGACAGTTACTGACCTCATAAATAAAAATGAATCTCAGATATTCGTTTCTGCTCCCCTTTAACTTAAGGCACCTCTTTTAAAACCTTAGTGGTCTTCGGAAATGATGAATCATTCTAAAGTCATTATAATTTATAAGTAAACGTTCAACACCATCAAGCTTTTTTCTTTAAAGGGAATCGGGGATTCATACCTCTAGGTTGCACAGTGACTGTGATTGGACATTCCTCAAAGCCCGCTCCAGCATTCCCACTTGACTGGCCAGCTGTAGGGTTCTTTCCTGAAGTTGCCGGTTCTCCACCTCCAGAAAGTTGACCCTGTCACGAAACAAGTCAAGGAGCCGGGTTTTGGAAAACACGGTCAACTGCAGCTCCGGTAAAAGCCGGAGGAAAGAGGATAAAGATGTCAGCGCATTGAAGTACACAGATGAAAGAACCCGATACCTGTGCTGAACAGAGAAGGCTGTCGTGCGGCTGCTGCTCCCCATCTCCTCAGCCTCGCTCATCTGCTTCAGAAGCTCCCTTTTCTCTACCAGCAGTTTCTCATTCTCCTCCATAACTGTCCTGATCCAGTCTTTCTCCTACATCCGATTAGAGGCAGGAGAGGTGAGTGAGAGAGAGAGAGGAAGAACGAGTCCCTCAAGGTTATCATGATCACTATTGTTTCTGGTCCACCAGACAGAAAAGGTACAGAAAAGCCCATGGGGAACATTGTGGTGTTGAAAACATGCATACTATTGGATTGTTCATGTTTTTATTTGATTTACCTTTCCCAAGCTAAGGTAGACTTAACCATGCAACCAATGTAAAAACAGACTGACCTTGTGGGAAAGACTAGATGCAAGGGTCAGATCGTTCTCCAGTTTCTGGATGGTGCAGTCTCTATGGGCCGTGGCCTTCAGGAATATCTGCTTGGCTTTCCTCAGCTTGGTCTTGTGCTGGGATTGTTTGTCATTGTACTTCCTGTATGTGAATTGTCAGAGTGGGAGATTTAGGTAGAGGACTGCATTACCTTGGGATGAGGCTTCCCGCTCCATTTGTGTCTTGATTGGAATACCCTTTAAAATGTGCATTCGGTTGAAGAGAAACCGGTGCTAGTAAATTTCCCTTTAACTTTGTCAACCAGCTCACAAAAGCAGGCAAAACTATTGTTTGGTATTTTATAGAAACATAATAGCAATTAAAATGGCATAATGCTTCCCTGGCATATTCTACTGTATGCGCCCAAATAAATTTCTGGTGAATAAATGTTTTATAACAATGTAGTGGAGCATGTTGCGATGTTCTTTCAGAATGGTTTGTCAAGATACTCAAGTGGGCTCCAAAATACAGGTAGTTCCCTACCAGCATATAGCAACCAGTAGGACACCATGAACAAAAGTGTTTATGTTATTGATGTCATAACGGTTGGGTGCTGTATGTGTACACAGTACTTCATAGTGGTGGGGTTTTTGCGAATACATGTGTTTGTTACACCAAAACATTTCTGAATATTGTGTCAAACCAACTATACTGCTCAAGAAAGTTGAGGGAACAAATAATCAAACCTCAAATAGTGTTGAAAGGGAACACAATCATCACAGTATAACACCAAGTCAATAAATATTCAAGGATATTCATCTGTCCAGTTAAGAAGCATAAGGAGAATCAATTTGATCTGTTTTTGTGCAAAAAAAAATAAAAAATGACAACAGGTCACTACTGGCATGAGGTGGTACCTGCAGCCCATTCAGGTTGCACAGGCAGTCTAGCTTCTCCAAGATGGCACATCCATACATACCATCACAAGAAGGTTTGCCATGTCTTAAAGTACAGTCTCAAGAGCATGGAGGAGATGCGTTATGCTGGCTGCAACCTCATCCAGCATGAACGATTTGGGAGTGGGTCAGTGATGGTCTGGGTAGGATTATCCTTGCAGGGACACACGTGCTAAACAACGATACCCTGACTGCTGCTAGGTTCTGGGATGAAATCCTCAGACCCATCGTCAAACCATACGCTGGTGCAGTGGGCCCTGGGTTCCTCCTGGTGCAGGACAATGCCCAGCCTCATGGGGCCAGAGGGTTTAGGCAGTTCCTGGAAGATGAAAGCATGAATGCCATTGACTGGTCCTCACCTTCCCCAGACCTGAATCCACCTGAGAACCTCTGGGACGTATCGGTGCACCGATGCCAACAAGTAGCACCACAGACTGTCCAGGAGCTCACAGGTGCCCTGATCCAGGTCTGGGAGGAGATCTCACAGGACACCATCCGCCGTCTCATCAGGAGCACGCCCAGACGTTGTTGGGAGTGTGTACAGGCCCGTGGGGGACATACACACTACGGAGTCCCATTATGAGTAGTCACGATGAAATTCATGCAAGTTGGAACAGCCTGTGATTTCAATTGTTAACTTCGATTTTTGGTGTCAGTGTGAATCCAGCCCTCAATCAGTTTGTGATATCGGTTTCCACTGGCCGTTGTTACATCACTTTGTTCGAATTACACAGTGTACAGTAAAACATTTCTGCAGTAAACAACATCTTTAATATGTGTGATTCAAGTGATCCCCTTTGCTGCTACACAGTGTAGAAAAATGTTTTCTTAGATGTTCCTTTCCAATTGTCTGGCTTTTAAAAGTTCCAGCAGCTGAGGTCTACTTGTAACCAGGAAGGTCCGGTTGAAGCTTTTCATTGACATGTTGATGAACACGCTCTGACCTGATGCATGTGTCCAGCTGTGTGACGACCTGCTGCAGCTCCTCCTGTAGCCGGTTGCTCTCCCGTTTACTGGACACCAGCTCCTCTTCTAACTGAAGGCATATCCTCTGGCAATCTCTGTGCTGATGACCAGTCCACACATAAACCAAGCCAAACTGTTATACTTCATGTTATCAGATTCCAGTAGTTGTCCATGTTCTGTATGCATCTTATGCAAACCTGGGTTGGAATACTATTTGAAATAATGAAATGACTTCACTGGGCATTTTTTTTTTTGCTTTCCTTGTGTTCACAGAACTAACTAGCAGGAGAAAATAAACAAATAAGTAGTATATATAAACACATTTCCAATTGTTTCTGAAGCCTCCTCAGTATTTACGGACCTCCTCAGTGACTTTGCCGTGCTCTGCCTCCAGCACGGCCAGACGGGTCTCCACCTGCTGGGTGCGGTGGCTGAGTTCAGAGTTGCTGCGTCCCAGTGACACCTCCTTACTCCTAAGACAGTGAACCTGATGTTGAAGCTCCTCCTCCCTCTGCTCCAACAGCTTCCTGAAAGAAAGCCAGAATACAATTCGTACATCCCCCACCACTACAAAAACAGCGATCAGTCAGTAAAGTAAAGTCCCGGTGAGTAAGCTTGAGTCGAGGTCAAATCCAGTTTTTCGAACTAAGTTAGAGTTATGATTTTCCTGGTCCAAATGCTCAAGTCTGAGTCACTGGGTACAAATTAACTGAAATTAATGACATTTACCCAATATATTGTAGTGTAATGGTGGAATGTAGCCAGGACGTGGTTTGCTATCACTTTTCCTCTTTTTGTTTTATTGATATACAGTCAAAGATACTGATCAAGTTACCATAACAGTATCATCTCTTCCCAATTTATTTTGTCAAAAAAAAAAAAAAACTAAGTTGGGCGGGACCTGACAAAATGTTAAAAACAATGGAGACTGGTTAGCCAACGTTCACCAGATGATCCAGTTCTGTCTGCCTGCCTTTCCACACTCTCCTAGCGTTCACCAGATGATCTAATTCCGCCAATATTAGAACAGTCCAAATACCAAAAGGCCCAATGCCACAAAAGCAAATTGAGTCAGATTCAGAGTAGTGGCCTCAAGTACTAAAATACAAGTAAATGTAGTTTATAGCAAACAGTTGTATGCATGCAGAATTTTGTCACACCACAGTTGAAGGCCTCTGAAAGTCACCTCTGCAGCTGATCCTCCTGCTGTTTGGCACGGAGAGAGGAAATGACGTGGGACATGTCCTTGCTGTCCCTCTCTAGCCGACTGGTCTCCCCGGAACGTGCTTCCTCCAGATGAAGCTGGTGCTGGACACCCTTCAGCTGCTGCTGCAGATCCAACACCTGCAGTACAGTGGTCATACCAAGGTACAAGCTGCTGCAGATCCAACACCTACAGTAGTGGTCATACCAAGGTACAACAAGCTGCTGCAGATCCAACACCTGCAGTAGTGGCCATACCAAGGTACAACAAGCTGCTGCAGATCCAACAGCTGCAGTACAGTGGTCATACCAAGGTACAACAAGCTGCTGCAGATGCAACACCTGCAGTACAGTGGTCATACCAAGGTACAACAAGCTGCTGCAGAGCCAACACCTGCAGTACAGTGGTCATACCAAGGTACAACAAGCTGCTGCAGAGCCAACACCTGCAGTACAGTGGTCATACAAAGGTACAACAAGCTGCTGCAGAGCCAACACCTGCAGTACAGTGGTCATACCAAGGTACAACAAGCTGCTGCAGATCCAACACCTGCAGTACAGTGGTCATACCAAGGTACAACAAGCTGCTGCAGATCCAACACCTGCAATAGTGGTCATACCAAGGTACAACAAGCTGC
>JACXGK010001233.1:37761-74585 GCA_016801125.1 Novumbra hubbsi | reverse complement strand
CAATTTGTGGGTTTAGAACTTGTTACTAATTTAGTGAACGTGTCAAGTGAAATAGGATCAAAAAATTCAAGTGTCCCCATTGATACCAGGTCAGGGGAGTACTGTGCATTCTTAGGACCGGTAAATGTCTGAAAACTAGGCCTGCTGGAAGAGTCGGTTATTTGTTTTCTAATGGTGATGATCTTTTCATCAAAAAAGTTAATGAATTCATTTCTGCTGAAGTGAAGACCCACTTCATTTGTTGAACGTTGCTTATTCGTTAACTTAGAAATAGTTTCAAAGATACATTTTGGATTCTTTTTGTTCCCCTCGATTAGGTTCGAAAAATAAGATGAACGAGCAGATGTGAGTGCTTTTCTGTATTGTACTGTACTTTCTATCCAAGCTAATCTAAATACTTCCAAGTTGGTGGATACATTCATGATTTGGCTTCACATTCTTAAGGCACAAGCATACAATTATACACTTTGGTATTATAGCTTATTATGACACGTTGATCCATTATTTCAAAATGAACCGCATTTATTTCCCTTACACATGCGTACAGCTGCCCGTGAGGGATACGGTGGGTGCTTTTGCATAGGTGATTTTTATTTAGTTTGTTCTCTTGGGGTCCTCTTATCAAACACACGCCGTTTCGGCTGTCATGTTTTCTCTCCTTCTCTGGAGAGGACCAGTAGTGGAATCCTGGTTCCACTGGGGGCGTAGTTTTGGCGTTGCGAATGCCCATAGGGTGTAGCGTTCATGATAACTCTGTGTCCTGGGGGGACTGGACTGACTTTGAAATACTCTGTCGATTCACGTTTCTCCATAGATACAAGGCCTGCTTCACTTTTTTTTTTTTTTTTTTGTGGCCTCTCCTGATGTTATCTCTTAGTTGTTGGCACAACTAGTGAGATAAAAACGGGGAGAAGTTGGGGATTTTAAATTTAAGGGGATTTTTGGTATTTGGGGTAGTATAAGAGGTAAACTTAGAGCTCAAAGTTAATCAAATATGTACACAACAAGTTATGACACTGTAATTGGTAAACTTGTTTTTGGGGATTGTTAAAATGATGTTAAAAGTAAAAGATATCTTACAATTTTGTTTTGGCCCAGCTAAATAAGACCTGAGTTGTTTGGAAGACTGGAAGCTGTGGGAGTGGAGTTTGGTATATGTTGACTGAGTTTAGAGCTGTAGGAGGGTGTAGGGAGCCACCCCCTCCCACCAAGGCCGGTTTGCTGGGGGGAGAGTACTGTAGATTAGGTTGGGGGGAGTTAATTTGTTTGTTTGGAATTCCTTAGGACAGACACTAGTGACAATATCTAAAGGGTAAATTCCCAGTTTAAGCAATGAAGAATGGATAGATATAAGATGAGGGTTTAAAAACATTTTGTAATACAAAGCTTTACATTTAGGAAGATAATGCCAAACCCTCCAGTCAAGGTTTTAACATTGTGTTGTGCGAGGTTCCATCCTAATCTCTCATAAAGGAGTCCTGAATCCTGCAACCCTGATAGACTGAACAATGAACAGCTACCGCAAAAGGGGGCCCAGATCATTCCAGGTCCAAACCACGTCCGGACCACTGAAAGACTGTCTTGGGGTTAGAATAGGACAATTGGACTCTGATCATTGCCACCACCACCATCATGGAGAGATTAGAGGAATGGAGGACGGCACACAGAACTACAAGACTCCTGCATTGATGACTACAACAGCCAGGAGCCATTTGACTGGACATGATGAAACCCGAGAGGAGAGGGGAGTTGTATTTTAACTTTTACAACAGTTAGATATTTGATTTGGATTTTGGAGATTCTCTGACAAAGGTTGATTACATGGGATGTTTCTTTATTTTTGTTATTATACTTTAGCAAATTTTTAGGTTTTGTTTGTTGCCCATTTTGATTTAATTTAAATTTAAAATTTAATTTTGTTTAACAGCATTTTGGGGAAAATTATACCCCTACAGCAGAAAGACTAGTTTTGCTATCTATGCAATGGGAGGGGTTGTGCTTATTGGGACTATATGATTAATAATGCAGGTCCTTTTTGGGAATGGAGGAGAGGGTAACCTTATAGCATTGGGGAGGGCTGGGCACGGCGCGTGACCCTTGTAAAAGCGATGAAATCCTACTAACCATCAAGTCTATTAAGCTTACAGATGCTGGCCAGTATACACTGGGACTGGAGAGGTTGGGGACAGACACCATGGGTTCCTTTACCCTAACAGTGAGGTCCAGACCACCAACGGGATAGCCACTGGTCCCGGTAAACTCTATTTACAAGGCCACTTCCCGCACAGCCAGAGAAAACCGTATGGCCCTAGACATGGTCCTAGCCAGTCAGGGAGGGGTCTTTAGGATATTTGGGGAACAGTGGATGGCAGGATCACCAAGGCCTTGAGTGGGCTAGATAGGTTATCCATGGAAGTGAAGGGCATGGCCGGCATGGAGACGGGGCTGTTCTCGTGGTTGACTGGGTGGTTTGGTAAGTACTCAGCTATGGTGGCTACTGGATTTTCTGACCTTACTTGTTATGATTTTTATGTTAATATGTTTTACTGTTTGTATTATTCCCGGTTTGATTCTCTGTTTGAAGAAATCTGTTACAAATGTTGTGCAGGCAGCGGGATGATGTCTCTGTTGGGTGCTAGGTTGGACGGTGGCGATACTGAATCTGATTATCGAAGGAAAATGCACCTGACGGATGCTGATTCCTGGTTTGTGGTGGGTGAGGTGAATGAGTAACAGAATGAGTTTCTGATAAGTAACTGTTGGGGAGGGTTAGGGTTAGGGTTAGGCTTTTGACACCTATCGGGTGTCAAAAGGGGGAATATCAAATTTCTTATTGCCTTCCCATTTCTTAATTTCCTTTGTATTTCTTAATTTTTCTGTTTTTATTTAGGCCTGTATAGTCACGCCTAGATGGCGTGAAAAGGGGATTATGAGGGATGGGTTGATTTAACATTTTAACATTTGATAATGAGGGATGGGTTGATTTAACATTTAAAAATTTTAAAATACAGAGAAACGTATAACCACACCACTGAAGTCAAGGACAAGGATGTGGGGCCTGTTTTGGAGACAGTTAAGATAGTATATCTGCCCAGGAACAACAACCAAGGACGGACAAGCGCCTAGAGGCTGGGACCCACCTGAGCGCCAGCGTAGGGTGTGTAAGTCTTGGACAGGCCAACCCGGTGGTCGGAACTATCTCTGTCTAAGACTATGAAAGAAGAACAACAGCAAGCCCCCAATTAGTTCTCTGTTCTATCCCTGCGTGGAAATGACAGTGAACCCGTATATACGAAAATTACATTTACTACCAAATCACTACTTTGCATTTTGGAAAATGATACCCCTAGAGCGGACAGGCTAGCTTTCTTCTGATCTTATGATTTGGAACCAACTGACAAATTAATATTTACATGGATGGAAGTATACCTTTGACACAAGAAGGTTTTCAATTAATCTCAGATACTTCCTATTGTTATTATTAATCTGAATGGATAATTAGTTTAAATTTGTTGTTAATCAGTAGTGATACTTTCAGGTGGAAACGATTTAATTATTTCTCTGACATTTGAGGAGTGATCCCATCATCCGTAATGGTTGCATTTTACTTGTAGTGTGACTCAATATTAAGGCTAAGGTGAACATGTCAACTGAGGCAGTGTTTTGTCTTCTCTTTTCTCCTATAAGGATGGTGTTGCAAACCTCTAACTCAGGGCATGGAGCAATTTGGACCAACGTGATGAAGTGAAACCTCCAGAACCTTTCCCTTCGGCACCTTCTGGGTTCCAGAACCCGATTCAAGGCACATCAACAATGTTTCAGGGAGAAGGCGGAAGGCCGAACCCTCAACAGATCTGGGGTACAGAGTGCCTCACTATAGAAGACTAAAATAATATTTTTGAACATCAGGACCAAGGCAGAGAGGCCTTTGGGTCAGTATGTAAATGGGCAAGAACAAAGGGAAAGGAATAAAAGGACAATGTGCCATGCCAGATGAAGGGAGAGGACGGGGGATAGCTTCTCAGATAAATTTAGACTAGACCATGTATTGGGATAGAGGTTGCAACCAAAGGGTTCAGATGGAGCGATAGTCAAAACTAGAATGTAAATGATTTTGTTGGTGTCATATATAAGATCTAAGACAATGGTGTTTGCAAAAAAATAAATAAGGAGAGCACTGGGGGAAATTATATGCCAGGGAACAGGAACAGTGAAAAGGGGGCGAGGCTGAACCCCATGATGCTGCCCCTGTTGTCCTCGGCTCCCCAGGTGCTGAAAGACGAATGTTGTTGATCTCGGAGACGAGATCAAAAGGGGGATTGTGAAATCTGAAATGTTTCTTCATTGATGATTTAGCTTAATATTGTACTGTTGTACTGTTGACAGTGTGAAATATGTAATGATATTTTAGTTATGGGTAAGTTCAATATTATACGGATGAAGTAGACATTATAGGTCCATGGCCCCGAGATTGAGGCGAGGACACTGTGCTCAGTAAAACACGCTATCTGACACAGAGCTTAAACACGCACGCACATACTGATACTGATGGTGAGCCCAGGAGCGAGAGGAGCAGAACCAGCCAAAACATCGCACTCAAGGTCGCCAGATGGCCCACTCCTAGACAACGAGAGCCACACACAACAGAGCACACATACCCCGTGAGTCATGATTAATGAGGTCTTCATGAGTCATGTTTAGTGAGGTCCGCTGCGTTCGGACCTCAGATCTTTTTCTTTTTGCTCTTGCTAGAGGGTGAAATCTGATCTCCGGGTATATATATCTGTATTAATAAAGACGATTGCTTTTTGAAAGACTTTTATTGTCTGATCATTCTCTGATTCGGACTCGGGGAAGTCACCCGACTTGTACAGTACTATTGCATTGGTTAGATTGGTTTGTTGTGCTCTTGGGGTCATCTAATCAAACACACGCCGTTTCGGCAATCATGTTTTCACTCTCCTTATCTGGGGAGGACCAGTAGTGGAATCCTGGTTCCACTGTGCATCATACGCTATGTCTGGAGCAATTGGCCTTCGACTCCGATTTAGTCCGGGCCTATAAAGGCCTCATTTAGGATTGTTGTCCCGCAAATTTTTGTTTCTAGTTGTATGTGCTTTCGGGTTTTTCTGAAGAACATAAATAAACGAAATAGATAGGAGGTTCAGATATCATGTTTTATTTTTCCGCTTGCCCATAGTTTTTAGTGTTAATGACAACTCTGTGTTGGGGGACTGAATTTGACTTTAAAATAGTCTGTGCTGATGTGGGTCACGTCACCTAAGCACGTTTCTCAGTAGCTACGTGGCCTACTTTGCTTTTAATTTGCTTTGGTTGGCTAAAACTTTCATTTTGCCTTAGATTTTCAGTTTTGCCCTTGATTTGGTGTTCGCGGTCTGTCTGCATAGCTTGGATGTTCGATTCCGGCCTGCGTAATGTGTTTATTTCCTTTTGGGTATCTCCTCGTGTTATCTCTCCTGTGTTGGTCACTAATGGCGAGTTAATCTGGGGGGGTATGATAGTTTATGACTTTTAATAATAAGGGATTATAAAAGATGAGCATAGAGCTCAAAGTAAAACAAATGGGTACATATAAAGTTATGACAAATTGTTTTTCCTGTGTGGATAGCTATGACATTATATTGGTATCCGTTATGCCCCATATTCCCACTATTTGGTTTAATTGGTTTTTGGAGATTGTAAATTTTATGTCAAATCTAACATGGTAATTGTAGAGTAAAATATATCTTACAATTTTGATTTGGCCCAGCTAAGCTAAGACCTGAATTGTTCAGAAGACTAATAGCTATAAGACTTTTACTGTTCTGTTTATGATCATTGAATAATAACAAGGAATAATTATGTTGACCCCATACACTAGAGAATGGAAATGGGGCAGGTAGAAGGTGTTATTTCTTACATGGGTACTGAGTTGCTATTTTAGCTAATAGTGAGTAAATAATTTTGCATCTGGTTCTGTTCTGGTGATCAAGTTTTAGAGGTGTTACCTGAATCTTAAACTGTAAGAGAGTCACACAGCCCCTGAAGTTAGGACTCCTGGGGTGAGTGACCCCCCCACACTAACGCCTTAAAGGGCTGTGTCAATTAGGAAGGGGGATTGTCTTTACTAGTGACACTATCCAAACTGTAATTCTGATTTGGCTTTATTAATTCGGTTTTAGTTCCTGTTTGAGCATGGATTGGAGAGAACTAAAAGAAACAGAAAACAATTATCACACATTGTCTAACGACTAGGTAACCATAAAAGGCATTGAAATCTTACATCATAGATATTCACTCTCAGCGATCCCAGTTGAGACTTTTTGGGAGATAATTGTAATTGTTACTTTAAGGAGTTAATTTAGTACTGACCAGAGTTGAACAGTACAAACAGATAGTAGGTAAAACTGGTTTTGTTGTTTTCCTAAAGTTAAAGTGTAAAATGTTTAGAACTCAAGATTAGATCGATAATTCTCAATCGGGTCCCTCCCACCTTGTTTTAGGGCCTGCTCTGGGCCAAATGGTGGGGAGGGGTCATGGTTTATGACAAGTCTTTGATGTGTGGGTTTAGTTAAGGTGCCTGAAGAAATTCACACTAAGATCATCTTGTTGAGGGAATAGTTTTAGTAATGGGTTATGTTAGTTTAAGTCAAAATAATGGGAAAGTTTATTAGTTCCAATAAGATACATATTCATTTGTTTGAAATAGAGGGGAATTCGGTTGAAGTGTTAAGATAAAATAATCAGATGCAATTAGATTATAAACTGAGAACTGTTTAGGAACTATTTTGTAAGACTGTTACTTCAATGTAAGCAAACTAGGTTTGCAGGTGATGAGTAATGGAAACAGTAATAAGTACAATTTTGTTCTTGCAGTTTTGTAATTTAAATTACAATCAAAAAGAGTAATACTGTTATTTTACAACACTGGCAGCACAGAATGCCTGAAGTGTTAGTCATTTCTTTACAACTGTTCCTTTGGAGTTAAACAACTGAGGTAGAAAGAGGTTAAATATGTCTGTTCCAACATAACAACGGTTAACGATAACCAAACAAATGTAATGGACATATTTTTGGAGGATTACTGTGTACTGTGCATCAGCAACTAATCTTTTGAAAAGGATTCACTGATAGGTACTGGACACTTGGAAGCGGTCAGTGACCAGGACTGATATTGTTTAATGCCCAGAATTTTAGTTCTGCTTGAAGGACATGACAGGTATGGATCATCGGATCCTATATGGAGGAGACTACTAGATTCTACAAGAGACCCAGATGTGAGCTGTCTACTCTGCCGTGAGGAGTGTGTGAGCTGCCCCATCTACACGACTGGAGTGAACCACCCTGGTGGAGTCCATTCCAGGTTCAACACATCACACACAGTCTGCAGACAAAGTATCTGAGAGAGGAATCTGGATCCACGCCATGCACTACGAGAAAGCGTCAGAGGATTCGCGAAAGAATAGGTGAATTGAAGTCACCTCAGGGCGGAATGAATCATGGTGCTAGTAACCAGTAATTCCAACAGGTTCTGAGACCATGGAGACAGAGAGA
Source organism: Novumbra hubbsi (assembly GCA_016801125.1). Taxonomy (NCBI): domain Eukaryota; kingdom Metazoa; phylum Chordata; class Actinopteri; order Esociformes; family Umbridae; genus Novumbra; species Novumbra hubbsi. The sequence goes on along the minus strand of JACXGK010001233.1, from coordinate 67,031 downwards.
GACGACCAAGGAACCGCTTTAGGGGACAGGATGAAAGGCACCATCAGGTGTCTACGTGTCATTTCCATATCAATGGAAATGGGTGAATTTAAACAAATTCTTGTACTGATAATGTTTCCAAATATTTGAGTGTTTTATAGGATTCCTGGTGCATTAATAATCAAGGCACATCCGTTGCAGATCTGGTCACCATTACTCGTGTGTGAATTAAATAATGTCTTATGTATCACAGGAGCCACTGGGAGTTTAGGAATGTACTGCCGAGATCCGAGACAACTTTACGGGTCTATTAGTTTTGCCAGAACAGGTCTATATGGTCCGTGGTAGGAAAGCATACGACTGCATTTCTGGAGGACCAGTTAGGCACATGCACAATACAGGAAGAGATGCCTTCATGAATTAGACCTAGACATTTGCAGCAATAGGCAAAATAGAATGGCGCTAGTACTTCCATTTCTGATGCATCACATAAGATATTTGATTTGGTCCTAGAAACTGATAAAGGAATAGATACACTTCAAACGGTTCTAAACCAGTTCATAGGAGATGGATTGGATCCATCCTCAGGGCTATGACAAATTCCTAGGGAATGACAATATGCACATTGTTGACTACAGCATAGCTGGTTTTGCATTTTGTTTGATTGTTGTATGCTATTGTACTGTTTAATACAGATAAGTGTTACTAAGGTTACGACACACGGGATGGTCCAGATGCACGTTAATAAAGACCAACACTTCTCGGTTTTGCCCACAGTCCATAATCATTGTGGCAATGAGTTCATGTTGTTCTGTTTGTCACATCTAGAAGCTCATTGAATTGATGTTCGACTGTTTGTGGGTGATATTGGATAAGAGTTAACGGTATGATATGTTTAATCTTATAGGGTGGATTGTTGTGGTAATATTAACAATTGGATGTATTAATTGATCACACTGGCTTACATGTCAAACTCTGTTGTTACATTAAGAGAGCAAAGGAATGTTGGGGTCATAAAGCTAGGGCAGAGGATCTGGTTTGTGTTTGTTGGTGACACCTATCTGTATGCTAAATCCTGTAAATACACTGTGCCCATCTGTTCTCCTTATCACCTCACTGTTCATTGATCTATAGGAATTTGGCCATGAGGGTGTGATACTTCCTCCCTGAGTGGGGGCTACTGGGGCACCTGGATAAACACAGGATAGGGGGAGAACAGATTGGGGTCAGGAAGGGAACATTGATTTGACACACCCCTAGACTGGATTATACCAAATGGATATGCAAATAACCTGAGTGTATAAGAATGTATGTAACTTTGGAATTACCAGAGATGCTTCCCTGTCACTCTGGGTGATGGGGAACCAGACTCTCCTTGCAAGTGAATCTTTAATAAACTGGTAATTGTGCTAAAGACATTTTCTTTCTTACCAGCTTAAATTACAATCCTAGACATAGTAAATTGCCATAATAGCAATCACAGAGGGCAGACATTTCTTGTAGTTGGCCACCAGAATTGCACACATCGCAGGAGGGATTTTGTCACACTGCTCTTTGCAGATCCTCTCCAAGTGCTTAAGGTTTCGAGGCTGACGTTTGGCAAATCGAACCTTCAGCTTCCTCCACAGATTTTCTATGGGATTAAGTTCTGGAGACTGGCTAGGCCACTCCAGGACCTTAATGTGCTTCTTCTTGAGCCACTCCTTTGTTGCCTTGGCCGTGTGTTTTAGGTCATTGTCATACCCATCCACAACCCCTTTTCAATGCCCTGGCTGAGGGGAGGAGATGGATAATCAACTTTAGGAGACAGTCCTTGCGCTTGCTGAATTTCTTGGGTGCCCTGAAGCATTCATCACAGCAATTGAACCTCTCTCCCTAAAGTTCTTGATGATCCGATGGTTGATTTAGGTACAGCAGGTACTAGCAGCAATATCATTGCCTGCAAAGCAGTTTTTGGGCAACACGTATCCTTGCGGGTAACCATGGTTATGAAAAGAAGAACAATGATTTTGAGCCCCATATTCCTTTTTAACCTTCCAGTCTGTTATTCTTACTCAGTCAGCCTTGTCAACACTCTCACCTGTGTTAACAAGAGGATCACTGACATGATGCCAGCTGGTCCTTTGGTGGCAGGGCAAAAATGCAGTGGAATTTCTTTTTTACATTTTCATGGCAAAGAGGGACTTTGCAATTAATAATCAATTCATCTGACCACTCTTCATGACATTCTGGAGTACATGCATATTGCCATTATAAAAACTGAGGCAGCAGACCTAATGAAAATTAATGTGTCATTCTCAAAACCTTTGGCCATGGCTGTACAGTTTCTTAATCATGATCAAATGCATTCATACACCTTCCGTTTCTCACTATGCACCTTCTCTTATCCGTCAGCTGCGAATGCCACATATACCAGCATCAGATGTTATATTCTGTCACTACACTGTCAGAGCTTTCTTGGGGAGCCAGGGGTCTTCAGTCTCGCTAACATGGGCTCAATTCGTATAACTATTCCAAGTAGTTAGATACTAGTATTAATGTCATGTGAGCTTTGCCTGCGGCAAAGGCCATACAATCCATAGATGCTATGTGGTTAAAGTAAACTTCATTAGTCAGTTAAACACAATGCTTCACGCTGTCTAGCTAAACATTCAAACTTGGCGTGTTGTTAATATGCAATAAAATGATCTAATGTTGAAACACAACTTTAAGCTGTATGTCCAAAACGGTCCCAAAACTGGCATAAGAGAAGGGGAAATAAAATAGTTTTTAAGATGCATTGCGATTCTGCCTTAAATAATCAATTTATTGTTTTAATAAATACATTTATACGCAGTAATATTTTTGTAAATAAGTACTTCATATAGATTTTTTTAAGTTATGTCCGTCGGAAGTAATGCACATGTGCCTGTCTGATGTAGGTCTAACGTAGATAGGAGGCATGGCGTAGGGAGGGCAGCAGCCTGTGTTTAAAAATGCCCATAGCTGCTTGAAAGCAGACATTTGGGCACATTTAGTTTGTTTAAGAGAAAAAAGCTTGATAAAGATTATGCAATGTGCGAGAACTGTCGAGCCTAGATTAAATAGTTTGGCAACACTACAAATATATGGAATCACTTGTCCAGTTTTCACTCGGAGCTGGGGTTAGCATCAGCGAATCAGCCCATTATATAACATTTGAGGGTATCAGCTAAACCTCATCATTATAGCAGGACTGTAAGGATTTCTTACTCGTTCGTGAAAAACACAGGCTTTCGCTTACTCCTCCATACTCCGGTACCAACGTGCATTTTCCTGTAATAAAGCTGCTACAGAAATGTATGTTTACAAGGTAAAAACTTTATTTTATGTTGAATCTTAAAAAAATTGGTTGAGAATCTGTTTATAATCGAATCGTTATCCTCTGTATCGGAATCAAATCGTGAGGCAGATGAAGATTCACACATCTAACAGGCATACTAGCTTGCTATACACTAAACAGTACATACTTCAACTTCATCGACCAAGTATGTACCTTCAGCACGTTGTATGCAATCTGAGATTCAGCCCATGTTTACAGCGTTGTATAGTTTCAATACGAGTATCATTAAGTAGGCCTACATCTACATTTGTAGGACGGCAAATAAATATATGGGTAATATGATGGTACATTTTGTTAAGTGATGGATTAAGCTAAGCTATCTAGCCTTATGGGCAACACAAACATGGATACATAAAAATAGGAATACTATACAGCAGGAAGAAATATACATATTGTATAAATTGTCATATATTAGAAATATGGGAATGATGAACATTAGTTCAGTAAAATCAATTAATATAGGCATGTGAATTTGCAGACAAATAAGTTCAAAGTGGATGACTATTAAAGGTATCTTTTATTAGAAAAGAAAAATAATTTACAGTGTTAGGTACAAATAATACTGCATGCGATAAACAGCGACAGTAATAAATGCTAAATAAGTAATTGCCTAAAGAACTGCACAATCTTAGCTGCACTTACAAAGAAATTCTTCACAATTGCAGCATCTTAAGTGGTTTTAAACATAACATTTGTTTAACGTGATTAAATACCTGATGTTGGGGCAACAGGCACTGAGTGGACATTCTGTATGTCCTGTTTAAGCAGAATAATAACAGTTTCTCTGGGGTGAACATGATACCCTGCATTACGGTTTGAGCAGCTCCTCAATGTACACAGAGTTCATACGGTAAGCCGCCATCCAACTGGATGCCATAATGTGGTAGCCCTGGTGACAAGCGGGGGGCATGGAAGCGTAGTACTGCTCCCAGGCTCGGTAGTAGGTCCTCGAGCTATCCTCATAACCTCCCTCTTCATCTTCATCCTTCATGACCTCCTTTACGCCATGACTCTCCCGCCCTACATCAGGCCGTTTCCTCCAGTTCTTCTCCAAAACATCCCTCTTGACTTCCTTCTCACCGACCGCCCTACACCGCAGAGCTGTAGCCTTCCTCCCGAAGTTTCTGCCGCTAGCCTTCCCCACATAATGTTCAACTTCGCTTGGTATAGTGCTCACAGCTCTCTCCTTTGGCCTGGTTGTAGTCTGTCGGTTGGCCTGGCCTCCGGATGGAGATACTGTTGAAGCAAAAATAATGTTCCTGTCTGCATGCTCCCCAGTGAATTGCCCTGCAGAATGGGTTAGAATAATTGGTTTATTTACAGCTCCCCTGGTTTGATCTGAACAGCTCTGCGGTGACTTGTCAGCTGGCCAGACGTCATCCACATCCAGGTCAGATCTGGATCTGCCCTGGGATGAGGGGTGAGATGTTTTCTTGAGAGGCGTCATTTTGCGGGACGATGACTCTTCATTCCGGGTCATGTGGGTGTTGGTGAGTGGCACATCATCATTCTGGAGTGTGTGGGTGTTATCATGGTCTTCCTGACCACTGCATCCATCCTGGTTCTCTCTTTCACCTCTGAACTGTCGGATAACCTCTATGGACCTGCCTGGCCCCTCCCGGATGAAGCTCTGGAAGTTCAGCTCTGCATCCTGGAAGGTCATGAAGCCTGAGTTTTGACTTTTAAAGGCACTTAGCGGAAGGATCTTAGGCAGAGCATCCTGTTGCTCCTTACGGGACAGGGAGGCCCCAGGGCCTACTGGAGCCAGGGGAGGAGGTAGAACATGAATGGCAGGGGGCATCGTTTTGGGCTTCAGCCCGACCTTAATCCCAGGCCTGGCTGTGTGCTGGCTCTGAGCTGCCCAGCTAGGTTCAGTGCCCTCCATGTAGACATCCTGGTCCCCGGAGGGTTTAGTAGCCAGGATATCAGTCTTAGCTCTTCTCCCCTTCTCCATCTTGGGGAACACCTGGGAGTTGGTACCTGGCATCAGGGCCTCCACAGTGACATCCCAGTCACAGGGCTCCTGCATCAGCCCTGGCTCTATGGGTTCTGGGAGAGATAATGACATATCAAAAAAATGCTCCACTTGTGTTGTGGATTTTATAACTGACTTGATATCCTAAATTATCATACATTGTTAAATTAAGGAAGACACTTCGGACAGAGTAAGAGGAACGTTTGAGGTCAACCTAAATAAGAGGATCTGGTCTGTGCTTGTTAGTGACACTTATCTGTATGTTGAGTCCTGTGACCCTTTGACCATCTGTTAAGGTGGTCATTCTATGGTGACACTTCTCCCCCCAAAACTCTCCCTGCCAGTGAATCTTTAAAAAACGGTTAATTGTGCAAGAATCTTTCTTTCTTACCAGCCTAAATTATAATTTGTTTAGACATAGGAAAGTATACATAATACTTGTTGCCAGCAAAAATAACCCACCATCAATGAATGTCTAAAGTAAATCTAGATCTTACCCGGGAGAGCATAAAGACTCAGATTACATTTCTGAGCGATGGCCATCATCGTGTTTTCCTCCTCTCCATGACAACAGTAAGTAACAGCCAGTCCATGAGTACCTAGACAAAAAATAAATAAATAAACAACTAACAAAAATATGTTTAATCCTGATTTTAGTAGTGACCTTAAGTCCCTTAAAAAGAAAAGAAAAATTGACAATTCAGTCCACGCCATTTTTTTATTAAAGAATCACACAAGGAGAAATGCCATTTTCTTATTTTTTATTAGATTTAGAGTATAGCTTAAATTTGACATTCCACCAGTACAATAACTCAGTTGATTAAGCAGACAATGTTTGATAGAAACAGCTTTTCTCTGCCAAACAAGTCATGTGATAAATCTGACATATGCAATTAATGGTTAACCAACGGTTTGCTTATGACTCAATTGTATTTTGTTACTTGAAGTTTCGACAAGTAGATCGACAAGTAGGTTTACCCAAAAGGAATTTGCAATGGTGTATTGGTGCATGACAGTAAACACGTTAAGTGATAACACAGAAATAAAATAACCCAGTAATTAAAACACTGTTACACCTTAAATAAAAAATTAGCAAAACATAAACCGTATAAATTGTGCAAGACAGTAGCCCAAGAAGTGCATTAACGTAATGCTTTAAGTTAGGGGGCCGAAGGGGGTCAGTGTCAGTGGGGGTCACCGGGCCTTGATAAGGCCAGTTGCAGATGGGTAGAAACTGTTCTCATAGCGTGAGGTATTGGTCCTTACGGACCGTAGCCTCCTGAAAAAGAACAGTGACTGAAACAGTTGTGTCCAGGGTGGGAGGGGTAAGCCACATCCTTGAGAGATGGCAGATCGCAGCCAATCTAAGCAGACAGAAAGCTATGCTGCAGTCTGCCCTTGTCCTTGGCAGTGGCAGCAGCGTACCACATAGTGATTGAGGTGAGGATGGACACAATGATGGCTGTGTAGAAGTGCACCATCATTGTCTTTGGGAAGTTGAACTTCTTTAGCTGCCGCAGGAAGTACATCCTCTGCTGTGCTATTTGGGGCTGGTGTTTTGCTCCCACTTGAAGTGATTATGATGCCCAGTAAGCGAAATAACTCAATGATAACGGAGAAGTCACACAGGGTGATGGCAGCGGGTGGTGCTAGGTTCTTCCTAAAAACATTACATTGTAATTACTGCTTCTAACACATCAACGTTGAGGACAAAATGTTCACTTGTGGCCTAATACATCCCAACCACTGACAGGTGCCATGATGACGAGATAAACAATGTACACTTCATGTCGTTTCTGCAGGTGTTCCCCACATCAAACCCTTTCACAACGAAAATAGATGATCAAATAACAAAACAATATTAACATTAACAGTGGCCAACAGCTAACAAAATAAATAAACGAAATGAACAAGGTGGATAAAGTCTTTGGTGGATACTGTGTCATATTTTATATTATAAAACACGTTAAATAAATTTACTTGCACATCCATTCGAATTTTGACTAGGGTCTTCCTTTCTTGGCAATGCGATAGCGCCAGACTTCTTGCCTTTACTAACGGGGATGCGTGGAGGGGCAGAGGCTGTGCCTTGGTGACTGGCGTGCAATCACTGTGACATTATGAGCTCTCGTGAAATAATATATTCTCCGGTGTAATTGCCGCTGCGCTTTTCCTTTGCGTTGACACGACATACACTGCAAAACATAACTCCCTTCTTAAATCTCAGCCATGTTTTTGGAACATCTTCATTGTATCGCTATCTTTACAGAAGTTCATGATTTCCGATGGATGAAATGACCAGAGGGGTGATCGCATAAGCCATGGCATCGGCCTGACCGATTTTGTTTTTCTTTGTGGGGGGCTCCAGTCCAACAATAAACCTCTGCATGGTGGCTGGTTAGCTTAAACTGTCAACAAATAAGCTAACCTCAGGTTTAGCAACTGTGACAAAAAAATGCTGTTTGATGATGAAGATGCACCGCAGCAGATGCAACAGATTGCATTCAATTATTTTTGTCTACCCCCCAGTGTGGCGTGTGGTCTCCATAATTTACTTGCCAAAGACAAAATGTACCCGCATTTGGCGAGGTAACCCTGTGCGTGATGGTATACAGCAGTCATCACAGAAGCTAATGTATGACATCACAACCTCTGAACTCATCCAGACTGTTGGTAGCAGTCCTGAAAACCTCCATGGCAGTACAGTCTAAGCATGCCCACAGATCCATCATCTTCACAACAAGAATACAGAGCTTTAATTTCTGCCTGTATGCAGGAATCAGGTGGACAGCATGATAGTGTAGAATTGCAGTGATCCAGAATGTTCTCCTCTTTGGTCAGGCATACAATGAATTGTCTGTAATTGGGGAGCTCATGGCTGAGATTTCCTTTGTTAAAAGTCCCAGAGGACAAAAACTAAGGAGTCCAGTATTTGATTGGTAAGGGAGCGCGGTGCCTCACGCAAACTCACGGGGGAAGTAGAAGGGTCTACAGTTGAAGTAGAATGATTCCTGATCAGGAGAGCAGTGCTGTTGAATCACTGTCACATCATTACACCATCAACTGTTAGTGTAAAAACAGATACCTCCACCTTTTGTTTTGCCGGAGAGTTCTGTGTCATGATCCGCTCTGAAGAGTTGGAAGCCTGCGAGCTGCAGCGCAGAGTCCAATATCAATCTACACAGCCATGTCTCGGTAAAACTGAAGATGAATAAAAGTCTGTCCTTCCCCACCAGTAGCTGAATTTCAGCGAACGCACATAGGAGAGAATTATTCCAGGTAACGGAGAGCCATGTCCACATTTGCAGAATTGCACACGCGCACCGGCACATTTCCCCCGCCAACGTTTAACTGAATGAAGAACGGTGAGTGCACATTTGACTAGAATGTCCAATAATTCCACTGATGTTAGTGGGAAATAATTCTCCTGGAGTTGTTCCCCTGATGTTTGAGCTTATCTCTGGTGAAAGAGCTCCTGGTATCGCAGCAGAAAAGAGTTTACATACAAATCGAAACAAAACATGTTGAGGCTGCCATCCGTGGCGCCAACTTGACCTTCTTTGGAAATTTCTGAATTTTCTCTTCAGTCAAGTCTGTGCAAATTACTGAGTTGGCACCATTTAGAGGCTGCATTTTTATGTCATCATGTAGACTTGTCACAAAGTATTTAACAGTATTTTTAAACTACAAAATATGAAGCAATCATATTCAAACTACAAAATTCAATTCTGTATTTTAAATGCATATATCATAAATACTGCCCATCCATGTGTGCATGCGTATTAAGAATTCTATTAAACTTGACCAATTAGCCACAAAAGCAGAACTGAAGTAGAAAGCAAGCATTTTATTGGCTGCCTTGGCCTGCACAACTCACCGAAGCGGCCAGCCCGTCCAATACGGTGCATGTAGGTTTCCCAGTCCTGAGGAATGTCCAAATTAATCACCAGATTCACCTTCTCAGCATCGATACCTCTGGAGGTCTGGGATAAAAGAATAATTGACTGATATGAAACAATTTTGTTTCAAGAATATTTTTATACTATAATCTAGATGAGGTACATGTGGAGGCAGGTCAAGTAGTTGCTCGACTCACCAGGTCAGTGGAGATGAGTATCCTACACTGATACTGCTTCAATTTGGACATGGCCTCCATTCGCTGGTCTTGGCTCAGACTACCTATAAGCAAACAGAAAATTACAAGTAATCAGTCATGAAATCCACCCAGAAAAGACAGGTTGAAACTGCCTATTAGGGGCCTTCTCACCTGAGATACACACTGCAGGCAGACCTTTGGAAGACAGGATGTCTGCTAGATGTTGGGCTCTGGAATTATTAAACAAATTGTGGAATAGAAAGTTGAGTATATAGTAGCCTGCACAAATTAGAAATATAAATGTAACACTGCATAAAAAAACAAACAAACTTTTTGCTAGAATTAAAGTAATGATCTATATTAGTGTACAACCTGGTATGTAGGTTAGAAAACACTAGTGCCTGATTAAAGGGCACTTTACTGAACAGGTCCAGCAAGTGCAGAACCTTCTCTTCAAACACCTTATGGGGCATGGCATGGGAGCGCACCAACTTGTAGTACTGCTTTAAACCTGAGGGTGGAGGCAAATCATATCTCAGTGAAATAAAAACAGCCCAGTTAGGCAATACATGTGACATGCTGCAGATCTCGGTAGTTGTTCATCCCCATGATAATCAACCCTGCCTTATTGTCTTACGTCAGGAAGGCACAAAAAGTAAAGCAGTACAGAAAATGCTTGAGTTTGCGTTGCCACGTAAAACGCCAAGTTTGGGTCCCGCTCTAAAATGCACAATGAATAATGACTAGTCAAAACAGACAAGTCATCAAATATTATTGGACAAAAAGACGACAACGGTACTGTACCACACGAAGGAAGAAGAAGCGGTAAAGATACATTTTAATGCGAGAACAAGCGAAAATGGAAAGAGACAAGCAAACGTTTTAATACAATACTATGAATTGAAATGGGAAAACCGCCAGAAGGCTAGTGACTGTCTTTGTCTACCTAACCAAAATTAGGTCTTATTCACCCCAGGACAGCCTTACTGTTGAACCAAGAATCATATCAAATGTAATGCATGCTTTAACATTGTTTAAATTCATGAGTAAACCGAGGTACTGACCTATCAGCCCAGGGTCAGAGGGATTTAGCCTGACAAAAGTGGGCTCTCGCATGTAGCGGGCTAGGTGCAGAGCTAGAGATTCTGGGTAGGTGGCAGACAGGGCTAACATCTGTTTGTTGACAGGCAGAGAAGAGAAGATCCAACTAGGGAGATGAATAGAAATGTGTTTAAGACCCGTGGGGTCACAAACTCCCCACAAAGTCAGTAAAACCTAAAAATAATGTTTTGACAGTTTGTTTATTGTTATTATCAGATTATCTGTCTGTCAGCTGCTCACTTGATTTGGTCCTGGAAGCTGCCTTCCTCCAGAAGTTTGTCAGCCTCATCCAGCACAAACAGGCGGATGCTGGCTGTAACCAAAAGACCCAGCTCTATCAGCTGTTTGATACGCCCTGAATAGGAAAAAAGGCATTGACACACAAAGCAGTTTAGTAATGCTTATTTTATTCTAGGACAAAGCCACTGTATACAATTTCCTATGGTAACTAACCTGGTGATCCAACAGCAATGTGGCACTTCTTTAGACTGATCTTGTCTTGGCTGACAGGAGTGCCTCCAATGAAGACATGACACTGTAGGCCTTCCAATGCGCTGCCTATAGCCATTACCACAGAATGGATCTGCACTGCTATCTCACGAGTTGGGGCAAGCACCAGCACCTGTCATCGGAAAAAGGTTAACAAAAGTTAAAAAAATTGATATCCAAGGTGTACCTGTAATCTGTAATAGGGCTGCAACAACAAATTGAAACTAATAAACATTTGTTATTATTGGCGGACATTATCAATTACTTCGGTCTACGAGGTCTTTAGCTGTGCGTTACAGTGACAAATCTTTCAGGAATGCATTGTAGAGTTGCATTAAGGAAAAAGTTGCTGTAGTACCACTAAAACGAGCACAAGTGATCATTAAAGTAAAAAAAAAAGCAGTGCATTAATTTGCAGTAGAACTACTTGTGCTTGTGCCCTTGGTTTACAGTCATACCATGAGCGTAGTAAATATGTATCAGTTGTTTTTAAAGCAACCTGTTAGACTATTCTCAGCAACATCTTACATATACAGAAAAGATAAAAAGACCACTGCATGACAACACAATTCTGACCACTGCATGACAACACAATGGTTTTACCATTTATAGGAATGGGTTTGGGTAAATATACATTTTCTTTCCCTACAAACTACTGACAACATTACTCCAACATTCCAAATAAAAATAATGTCAATTAAGCATGTATTTGCATAAAATGACAACTGGTCAAAATAACAAAAAAAGACGCAGTGTTGTCAGAACTTAAATAATGCTAAGAAAATATGTTCATATTCCTTTTAAACATCACAAAACTAACTTAGGAAGAGTTCAGAAAACAATATTTGGTGGAACAACCTAGACCCATTCATGGGTCTAAGATGCTCTACAGTCTTTCACATTGATGCCACTCCAGGCACAAAAATTCCAGCAGCCCAGCTTTATTTGACTGCTTGCACTTTATGTTACTACACCGTAAATGTTTGCACATTTTATATTTACTTTGTCAATTTTAGTATTCTACCTAAATTTCATTGTGTTTGTTTTGTCATGCACCATTGCACCAAAGTAAATTCCTTGTATGGGTAAACCTACTTGGTAGTAAAGCTGATTCTGATTGTGATCATACATCTCGCTCTTGAACACATTCCAGAGGTTTCAATGGGGTTCAGGTCTGAAGATTGGGCTGGCCATGACAGGGTCTTGATCTGGTGATCCTTAATCCACACCTTGATTGACCAGGCTGTGTGGCATGGAGCATTGGAAAAACAATCCTCAGTTGGGGATCAAAGTTTTCTTCCAGGACAACCTTGTACGTGGCTTGATTCATGCATCCTTCACAAAGACAAATCTGCCCGATTCCAGCCGTACTGAAGCACCCCCAGATCATCACCAATCCTGATTTCACTGTGGGTGGGAGACTGTGGCTCGTAGGCCTCTGTCTAACCATTAGACGACCAGGTATTGGGCAAGGTTGAAAATTGGACTCACCAGAGAAGATTACCTTACTCAAGTCCTCAACAGTCCAATCCTTATGGTCTATTGCAAACCTCACCTTAGCTCTTCTCTGCTTCTCATTGATAAGACTTTTTTTCCAGCTTTGCACAAATTCTGCCCTGCCTCAATGACCTCGTTTTAAAATGTCCTCATCGTTTACTACACCCTAGCTGCTGTTTGACATTCTTTTTGTAGAACACTTGATGTCATCCAAAAGCTGTTGAGTGAGATTCAAATGAGTTGGCGGTCATCCTGATCAGTGGACAGTTGTTAACCCTCTCCTGGTCGGTAACTTTGTGGTCCCCAACGTCTGATGCCTGACCTTGTTCTTAGAAACCGCCTTCTTGCAAATCCTATTGCAAGACGACAGTGATGAACACACATGTTTGTTTTATACTTTTCATAGTTAAATAAGATTTGGTTCAGGTGATCACCTAATCAGTTCAGTTTCATCATTCAGTAAAATGACATGTGCCTGTGTTGGAATTCAACAAACACTGGAATGGAATAACTGCCATATGTGTGAAGATGCAGATTTATAAAAAAAATTAATTTGAGTGTCTCGTTTCTTTCCAGAGCTGTACAATTTTGTCATTGGGAAGATGCTCGAATCCAGAGCAATTTACAGAAAGTCCATCCATTTTTTTAAATGTATGTAAAACAACCAAAGCTTAGTTGTGAGTGCATTATAATCAATAAATTAGTTATCAGCAAATGTCAGTGTAGAAAAAAATACCATACAAGTAATAAACAAAAGTTTACAAACACAGACACCAGAGATGGAGGCAGGGTCTATTTTAGGCAGTCAAAGAAAGGATATAATATGGAAAAAACCTGTATGGCAGGGTTCTCCATCACCAGTGAGTCCAGGGCGATGGTAGAGAACACACAGGTCTTTCCTGTACCAGACTTTGCTTGCACTATCAGATCTGGAACCCAACACAGCACAATTACTTAAAACACAAAACACCCAAAAGCATATCCAATGCTGAATTTGAAATGTACAATACAGTTCAATTGTTTGGGGTCACTTAAATAAAAAATACAGAAAAATAATAGGAAATTGTCACAGACACTATTGCATTGTCCTCTTGCTCAGTTGTGCATTGTGGCCTTCCACCCTTTCTATTCTAGTTAGACAGTTTGCACTGTTCTGTGAAGGGAGTAGTACAAAGCGTTGTATGAGATCACCAATTTCTCTGCAATTTCATTATTCAGAACAAGAATAGACTGCTGTTTCTGTCCATTTTGAGCAAGTTATTGAACCCACAATTGCTGATGCTCTAGAAACTCAACTAGTCTAAAGAATGTCAGTTGAATTGCTTATTTAATCAGTTTTTCTTTCTCAAACATTTGTAAAAGAATGGGTTGTTGTAAGTGCTCACAGAAATTTAACATGGTACTGTAATAGAATGCCACCGTTATGTCAGTTGTCACCCCTCCTAGATATTCCACGATCAACTACACCGCCTTCCAAATTATTATGCAAAAAGGAATTAAGTGTCATAAACATTAAATATTTTGTTTTTTTATCAAACTCATGGATGGTATGGTGTATCCAGGCTCTTTGGATCACTGAAATCAATCTCATACACCTGTGATAATTAGTTTGCCAGGTGAGCCCAATTAAAGGAAAACTACTTAAGAAGGACATTCCACGGTATTAAGCAGGCCACAGTTTTCAAGCAATATGGGGGTGAAAAAGGCTCTCTCTGCTGTTGAAAAGCGTCAAATAGTGCAATGTCTTGGACAAGGTATGAAAACATTAGACATTTCACAAAAATGTAAGGGTGGTCATCGCACTGTGAAGAGATTTGTGGCTGATTCAGAGCACAGACGGGTTTTTGCAGATAAAGGCATAATGGGGAAGGTTACTGCCAGACAAATTCATCAGATTAAGAGAGCAGCTGCTAAAATGCCATTACAAAACAGCAAACAGGTATTTTAAGTTGCTGGTGCTTCTGGGGTCCTGCGAACCTCAAGGTGTAGGATCCTCCAGAGGCTTGCAGTTGTGCATAAACCTACCATTCGGCCACCCCTAACCAATGCTCAAAACCAGAAATGGTTGCAGTGGGCCCAGAATAACATGAAGACACATTTTCAAACAGTCAGTTTTACTGATGAGTGCCGTGCAACCCTGAATAGTGAATGGTTGGTGGATGGCCACCATGTCCCAATCAGGCTGCGACGTCAGCAAGGAGGTGGCTGAGTCATGTTTTGGGCCAGAATCATGAGGAGAGAAGATCCCTGAAGGTGTGAAAATGACCTCTTTGCAAAATGACCTGGTACAAAAAGAAGAACCGTGCCTTCCGTAGCAAAATCATCTTCATGCATGACAATGCACCAGCTCATGCTGCAAAGAATACCTCTGTGTCATTGGCCGCTATGGGCATAAAAGGAAAAGGAGAGAAACTCATGGTGTGGCCCCCATCCTCCCCTGACCTCAACCCTATTGAGAACCTTTGGAGCATCCTCATGCAAAATATCTATGAGGGTGGGAGGCAGTTTGCATCAAAACAGCAGCTCTGGGAGGCTATTCTAACATCCTGCAAAGAAATTCAAGCAGAAACTCTCCATAAACTCACAAGTTCAATGGATGCAAGAATTGTGAAGGCGATATCAAAGAAGGGGTCTTATGTTAGCATGTAACTTGCCCTGTTAAGTTGTGTTTGATTGAAATGGCTTTTGATTTCAGTAAATATGACCTCCTAATGCTGCAAATTCAACAAATTACCATTTTCAGTTCTTTACAACCTATAAAATATTTTGAAACTCTGTTGTGCATAATAATTTGGAACAGTGCATTTTGAGTTTTTTTATTTTTGAAAATAATACTGTTTTCATTGGTTGGTTTGTTCAATGAAATTTGACTTTTACCCTAACGGTGGATGACGTGAAAATTACACAGACAGTCATTTGCATCGAATATTTAGGAAAATCAGTGTACGATTAAATTTGCATAATAATTTGGACTGCGATGTACAAGTGTATACAAGTAATATTGCAAAGTGGAAGTGTTTAGGAACCACAGCAAATCAGCCACAAAGTGGCAGACAGAGTGAAGTTACAGAACAGGGTCATTGAGTGCTGAGGCGCATAGTGGGTAAAAATTGTCAACACTCTGCTGACTACTTAGTGCAGAGTTCCAACCCTCCCCATTAACATCAGTACCTAAACTGTTGGCCGGGAGATCCATGCATGGGTTTCCATGGTTGAGCAGCTGTATGCAAGCCTTACATCACCAAACACAAGGCCAAGCGTCAGATGGAGTGGTGTAAAGCACGCCGGCACTGGACTCTGGAGCAGTGGAAACGTGTTCGGTGTAGTGACGAATTACACTTCTCTATCTGGGGTTGGCCTAGGCCCATTAGTTCCAAAATTCTATGCTTCCAACTTTGTGGGAACAGTTTAGGGAAGGCCATTTTCTGTCCCAGCATTACTGTGTCCCAGTGCACAAAGCAAGGTCCATAAATGCATGGTTGGATCACTTTGATGAGCAAGAACTTGACTGGCCCACACAGAGCTCTGACCTTAACCCTATTAATCACGTTTGATATGAACTTGAACAGAGACTGCAAGACAGGGCCCAGTGTCTGACCTCACCAATGCTGGGCAACATTTCTAACAGACACACTAGAAAGCCTTCCTAGAAGAGTGGAAGCTGTTATAGCTGCAAAAGTGGGACCCATTTAATAGCTTTTGAAGATTGCTTTAAAAACAATAAATCAGATCCAAAAAGCATACCCTTGCTAAAATAAAGTTGTATGCTTCTTGTAGAGCAGCTGGCCCCTAAAGCAATATCAGTTGTTTATTTTGTTAAAAGATGCGTGGTCAAGCTAATAAACATCTTTGATGGATAAATGCATTAAAAACTACTAACGAAGTTTCAAAACTGAAATATTTTAAAACTAAAAGGACAGTAGAGCAGTTGTTCCTAAAGCTCTGCAAGTTAGTTACTTAGAAAAAATACATATTTGTTCTGAACTAGTGACCTTTCTCTGAATTACATTTTTTTTTTTTTTTTAAATACTATTAATACTTTCCTAAATTGGAATACTGACCGATGTTCATGAAAGGGCAGTTGTACCTAATGCAATTGCAGGCGGCCTATTTAAAATACCTTTATTATACCTTTAAGAGGCAATAAAAGTAGTTTCATCTTGATTTTTTTTAAATCATTTAAATGTTAATGCTGCTTATTCTGTAGTTGTTTTGATTGTTCTATGTTTTTTCGGTAGCAATGCAATTTGCGTTTGTTCGAAAAAACAACAATATTTATGCACTTTAAACATGACTGAGAATACGCGGAGAATCCGCCAAAGACAAAACTGTAAAGCCAACAGTACTGGACGCAATCGAGACTACGAGTAGTGTTGCTTGTTCCCGATTATCAGCAGATTCAGAATATGTAATTGCTGTACTTCTGACATATTTTGTTGATGAGGTATTGCCGATCAAATTACGAAACCGCAGTTTTTAGCCCTGCCATGAAGATGTAAAGGCATTCGTTCATCTGAAGTTCTCAACGTCAGTTGTACAGTATACCATCCAGAGATATGCGAACAAAACGGTACCCAGCTACTGCCAGATCGCCCGGAAAAAATAAATCATTGGGCATCCAGTAATACATGCGTATAACTTACATTAAAAAAAGCTAGCTAACAATAAAAACATGACCACGTTCTAGTGTAACTGCGCTTTAGAGTAGTTCGTCAATGAAGTAGAAGAGTGGTGACCAGTTCACATACCAAGTCCGCATCGCCCCAGCGGAATCGCTTTGAGCTGGATTGGAGAAGGTTTCTGGAATCCAGAAGCCACTAATCCGTCAAGAACAGACTGGGACAACAACAGGGAATTGAAGTCGATACCGTCTGAAAAAAGAACATCAATTGTCCGCTTTCGGGTTTCAATATCGTGGGCAGCCTTCTTCATAGAAGCAGCCATGTTTCAAACAATCTATCTGATATCGCGATATGTTCTTTTTTGATGGGATTTTGTTTTTGTACTTTTATATCTAACTTCACCGCCACCTACTGGATGGTGGTGAATGTTGTAGTAATAATTTCAATATGTAAATTGCTACACAGGCTACTCTAATATGCTGGCAAAATGATAGAGAAGTAACGCTGAGGGTCGCATGGTTTTCAATCTTGTAGTCTACAGTAGCAATTGGATACACTGTCAATAAGGGCTGGTTGTTCTCTATAAAAGCTTAAACTTTATTCTCATTCATTATAACAGCAATTAATTTCGAATAAAAAGGCAATGCAACAGATAAAACAAACTAAATATCAACAAGATAAGCAATTTCATTAGATTTTTGTTTATTGTTTAAACTACATCAGTTTGTCAGTGGGAAAACATCCTTCACTGAACAGTTTGTAGTATACATTTATGACCAAAGTACACATTTTACACTGCTACAGACTGACAGAACTGCCATATCGAATGTACTGTAAGATCTCTACTTACATGCTGAGTGTTATTCTGTGATAGTGTTATGGATGTTGTTACTGGTTGCTAGTGGTGTCTCTGGAGTATAATGGCCTTTATGTACCTGTGGACCAACGGCATTCCATATGTATAGTCCCTAAGTTTACATTTGCATTGGAATATCCCAGTTGAGTCCCAGGTAGACTCAGCAATATGACAATCATGATACACAATGCACACGAAATGCTGAGTACAGAAATCAACACCAACAAACAGTATTAGGCTGCCAAGACTGCCGTTATTGGCTCCAGTAAAAACTGTGAATTATTGTGTCAATTAGTACATTTGCTTTTTATTGTGTCAATTAGTACATAAGTACAATTAGTACATTTGTTTTACTATTATTTACCGGACAATTTGATAAAGAACCATTTGTAGTTTACTTTAATGACCTGAGGTGGATGAGGAGCAATAATGGTCAAGTGTCTTGCTTGGGAACAAAACGACATTGTGTTGACTGGCAGTAGGGGGGATTCGAACCAGGGACATTTTGGAGACTAGTAAAAAGCCCTAAGCAGGAAGTTGCTCCACTGTTAATGATGATGTCATATTGTTGAGTCTACCTTTAAACTTGACTGTGTCAACATCTATAGCGTTTGGTCCATTTTAACACAAATATAAGACAATGTAATATGCTAATACCGTAGAAAAAAATCATTATGCATTGATCCTTTCGTCCATTATGCATTGATCCTTTCGTCCATTCTTATAGCATAATGTTTAACTGGTACGTATCTAAAGATAGTAAACAGTATACAGAACTTAACATATCTACAGCATTGTCCTGTATATCCTTGTGATTATGAGTAGAATAGCCTTCCTGTACCTAACAGAATGTTTTAATTACACTGCATATAAAAAAGACTTCTGCTGAGACATACATCTGTACATTTGAGTGTTTTGTGTTTTTATGTTGTAACTGTACTTCACAAGTTCACATTGTCATAGTCTCTCCTTCACCATGTGTTATGGTAAATCCATTAGCTTCACTTTGGTAGTCCGAAACCCATCTTTGTGGTATGTGTCTTCTTTATCTCTCTTGTCCACTCAGGACATCCTAAAGACATCCAGGGGACCATGACACCACATCTTAACATATTGGGGAAGTCATAACAACTAATTTCTGCAGGGCAAATTGCGTAGACATCCCACATCTCTCACATCCAACATCTTTCGTTTCCCTCAAAAGGACATTCTTGTGCAGCTTATTTCCTTGTTCAGTCTTTAGTATTGAGTTAATCATTAGGAACTGCCACGCAAACCCATGTTGTGCTAGTTAGTAGACCGTCTCAGACTGGCGGCTGGTCCTTTTAAGGCCATTTCACAGTAAGTCCCAAAAGTCTACGCCATGGTTACAGTGAGTAACCCCAGTGATTTAGGAGGAGCCCAGTGATCTATTCCGATCGCACCAGCCAGGTGCTGAGCCAGTGATTCTCACATAGTTTTGTGCCATGACTCACACATTTTGTTTTAAGATAGCTTCCAAAAAGTATTTGAGCTTTTAGAAAAAGCTCAAATACTATCTTAACTCAGTACAATGTATACAAGATTTACCTGTGGGTCCACACACAAGATTTCAGAAGCACGGTGCTAGTACTAGACCACCTGATTCAACCTTTGACAGCGTGCAGCTAATCAGCGTGCAGCTAATTCAGACAATATGCCATCAGATTTGATGAAAGATTCCTGCAGGTATTGAAGATGGAATTATAGTTTCCAACGTGTTAATGTCAGTGTTGCAGAGTGGAGAATCCATGCACCAGAAACTCAGTTTTGCAAAGGGTAAAGGCCTTTAGTAGGCTTGGATAATGGGAAAGTTAGCTGCAGTTAACTATTGAATCGTGTGTTTCAGTGCTTGGCTGTGGTCAAAGCCTCTGGACCCTTCAGCGCCTCTGGTCTCTTCCTGACCTCTAACCCCATTGTCAAGAGGGTTTAACATCCAATAACCTTGCGTAGGCGATGAATGAGAAAGTTCTGGTCAATGAAAGAAGGAAAGAGGGTAGACAAATAGTTGTAATGTACCAACAAATGTGATAGCTTATTAGTGATAACGTGTCAAAATGTTGGTCTTCTATATGGAGACCAAGCAAAAAGCCAACAGATCAAAGTACAGCAGTTGTCACTATTAAACAAACCTTTGGAAACATTAAGAACCTTTTGGTTTCAACACAGCAGTTTTCCCTCTTTCATTCACCAATTTGTCTCTTCCTCTCTCTCACAGGCAGTTCTTGTCAGGTAGGTCAGACTGCTGTGAGGCTCTGCGTTCTAGAGCTTTGCTTAGCCTACGTGGGAAGTATACCATAGCTTTGTGTTCCTCATAGCGGTCAATGTGTTTGAGATGAACCACCATGTGCAGAGCATAGGCTAGGACCAACAGCAAAATCAGAGAGGTCACCAGGCCCATCAGAATGGCTGGAGTCAGGAAGGTAGCACAGTCACTGGCTGATGCAAACTTATCCGACATGACATTGAACGCTTGGATCTGCAGAGAGGAAAGAGGGAGTGTTACAAGGTGAAGTAAAAAAGAAATAGTTTAATTATTCAATAGAAATAACCCAAGCCCTATACCTGAAAGTCAGTGAAAGTGATGTGCCAGTAAGTTGATGTGTCGGTGTGTGAGCTGGGCACCAGAAGGGTGTCATATTTGTGTTGACTGCTGACATGCTGGCAGTGGTAGGAGGAAGTGGCAGGTGCGTACACCTCGCTGGCGTTGAACGTAGCTTCGTGGGTCCAGTTGTAGTGAATGTGGACGCTGTCTAATGTGAACCAGTTCTGCCCTGCCGACTCGTAAAATGTGTTGGACATCTGCAGCCTGATAACAAGTCCCCTAAGTTCCTCTACATCTCCAAATTTTAGTGAGAGCCTGTGAACAAAAACAAAGTATGTTGATAGAACAGAACTGGCCTTTACTGGGAGGTAGGGGTAGCATCAATTTTCATTTCAGTTGTGAATTTCTTGTTAATTTATTATTTATTTTATTTACCTTTATCTATTCAGGGAAAACATATTCAGAACATCTTCTTCTTTACAAGTTTGCCCTCTATTCATAATAAATGTTTGGCAAAAAAACAAACATAGTATGCACACCAAACAGAAACATTTCAATAAGCACTCACACAACAAATACTGCAAAAGCAGGAAAATTGTGATCAAGCTAAATTATTTACATTTACATAACCACACAAGGCATTCAAGCTTGGCCCATCTCTTTCATACAAGATACAATATTGGGTCCGAAAGCCAACAACAGATGCAGTGGATATCAAAAGTTAACACGCCCTTGTTGAAAAGGATGCTTTTTTTGAAGGCTAAAATCAAGATGAATCTGACCTTTTTTCACCTTTAATTAGATCTAGTAACCAACAATATTTAAAAGGACACTTTACCCTGGGGGACCTTTAGGTTGTTTATATGCTGTTCTAGAGATTTATATTGCAGCAAACTGTGTTTCACACATAATTGGCCTGAAGGAGTGCAGAGATTGGTTTTGCTTAATGGACACACTTTAATACGTCAGAACATGTATTGCAAGTGAGAAATACATGTACTTATGTTTGGTTTCATTTTGTGAATCCTCCATGTTATAGTGATTGAGCTACACATTTTTGTGGGTGTTGTTGTAATTGTCCTTGTTTGATATAGCCATTGGATTTCTTTCAGTGATGTACATTCATCAGTATATCTGCTAAAAATAACAAGGTATCAACCTTTCCCCTATTTGCTTCTTCCTCAAAGGGGTGTGCTACGAATCAAGATAACTGGTTTATCCGGGTAACTTCAGGAGTAACTTTGTGACGTAGAGTATTACTTAACAAATAAATGCTTGCACATTTGGAAGATCCAATCGACATTGGCGTATGGATTGTGGGAGTCTCACTCTGCAGGTCGAGGGTGGTTAGAGACTGGACAATTCTAGCTTGTTCTCTATGAAAGATATTAATTTTTGTTTAGGGAATTCAGACACCGGAAACAACTGGTGCGACGGCAAGCACACTCAACAATTTCCTTCTCCTCAATACTGAATAGCGAAGTGGTCCGGGCATATTTGGGAAACTATGCATAATAATAACATCAACTTTGTTCTGACATTTATTTTCCTGTTTATGAAAGAATGTGTTCTTAGATATCTTTTTCCGATTCTCACTCATGTTTACTTAGGTAGTGTTGGAATATGGAACTGAAATGGTTTAAGTTTGACACAATTTATGATTAGAACAAAATACAGGATGTAAGCATGCCACTTAATGGGGTTGTCTGTGTGTTAAACCTATAGTCTATGGAGATTGCTTGGAGTTGAATAGGAGAAAAACATGTAAGAACTATGGAAGGTCAACATCTTGGACTCATGCTAATAACGAAACAAATCCTGACTTGAATGGCTCTTCATTTGCTTTTGAACCGGAATGTAACAATAGCTAAATTGGCTCTGTCAGACGATTGTATACAACTAACGCACGCCAGGAACTGGTGAGCAGTATTTTCTTTAAAA
This sequence comes from Novumbra hubbsi, assembly GCA_016801125.1. Taxonomy (NCBI): domain Eukaryota; kingdom Metazoa; phylum Chordata; class Actinopteri; order Esociformes; family Umbridae; genus Novumbra; species Novumbra hubbsi. The sequence goes on along the minus strand of JACXGK010001233.1, from coordinate 44,551 downwards.
GGGAAGTACGTCACCACCCTGAGTGGGAGTGGCCCATACCAGGTGTATCAGCCTGTTACTGAACATAGTTATGGTACTGTTATTGCCCTTGCTTTGTTAGAATGCAATACCTTTGCTGAGCCTGTGTGTGTTGTTAAGGAATATATTTGCACTTTCTCTCATGTCTTTTGTTTGTATTAAGTTTGTCAGTGGTCATGACAGAAGGATGGTGTTTGTTTCAATTTGAAAATACATTTCCAGTGTTTTTTTGGTAGTTTTCAGGGGAATGAAAATGAACTGAACGGTTTGTTACTGTCCACACTTTCGGTCTTGCCAGCTGGGCTCCCATCTTCACTGGATGCCCTCTCTACAATTCCATTCGGGGGTGTAGTTACTGGTTTGCTGTTGTCTCTCTGTCTCGCCCCTCAAGCAAATGGATTGAACTTTGATGGCAATACTCTGACAATTATGTTTTGTCACAGATCTTTGAGAGTAAAAGTGAAATAGAGGAGAATGTCTCAGAGAAAGAAGATAATGTTCATGATTGTGAGGTGTCCTCCTCTGATGAGAATGATACTGCTAGTGTTGACCCTCCTGTTGTCTCAACCTGGAGAAACAATAACTTCCAAGAATGGAACGTTATTATGGTCCCTCTTACCACTTGAAAGACAGGGCAGACTTGCTAATGTCATCAAAATGGTTCCAGGTCCAACCAGATATGCTGTCAGCCATATCCAAGATATAAAGGTATACTTGAAATGATAAACTTAGAGGGAATGCGCGTCTATGGAGATAGTTGGAAAGACTTAGATGTGACCCACTTGCAAGCCTGGGTTTCTTATTACAGGAGTGTACAAATCAAAAGGAGAAGCAACAGCTAGCCTTTGGAATGCTGACACTGGCAATATTTCCACCTATCATGTCTCTAAAGACATTACATGTTTACTCTCGTGTCATACGCTTTAATGACAGAGAAACAAGTGACAACGAGAGTGTGACTAACTCACAGCAATAAGGGATATATGTGGGGTCCAGCGATTATTCTAACTTTACAATCCAGGCCACCACGTCACTGTGGATGAATGTCTGGTTGCATTTTGTGGGCCCTGTAATTTCAGACAATACATTCCCAGCAAACCAGACAAATATGGCATAGAAATATGGGCAGCATGTGATGCACAGTCCAGTTAAGCCTGGAATATGCAGGTGTACACAGGCAAATCCCCTAGAGAAGCACCTGAAAAAAGGACATGAGGGTGGTACTGGACATTGCTGAATGACTGAATGGTCACAACATTACAAAAGAAACTCTCTCTGAATGTCTACAAGACTTCAGAGGGATAGTGGACTTCAGGAGGCGACAGATGGGGATCATACCCCCATACACATTGAGGGAGCTGAAGCGGAGAGAGTCTCTGACTTTAAGTTCCTTGGTGTGTTTATCAAGGATGACCTCATCATCAAGGCAGACTTTGCAGTAAAAATGGCCCAAAACGCCTGTACTTTCTGAGGAGACTCAAGACGTTTGGCATGTCTGTAAGGATTCTCACCAACTTCTACAGGTGCACCATTGAGAGCATCCTCTCAGGCTGCATCACTGCCTGGTACAGCAGCTGCTCCGCTGCTGTTCGCATGGCCCTGTAGAGGGTGGTGAATTCAGCGGTAGAGGAGCACATCATCGGTTGTCATCTCTGCCTTAGGAAAGCACGGAACATCATTAAAGACTATAGCCACCCAGGCTATGGTCTGTTCACTCTTCTGCCGTCTGGTAGATGCTACCTGAGCATCGGGGCATGCAATTCCAGACTCAAAAAACAGTTCTGCCCCCAGGCCATAAGACTTCTTAACCAGCAACATTGATCTATGATCACATGATCACATGAACCTTCTAATGCTCTGATGATGTTTTGTGTACATTCGTTGCACAATAGCTTGTATAAAGGTACCATTCAAAGGCACTATTACACTTATATTTATAATATTTAAATACTTTTATACAGGTATTACCCTATTTCCACACACTTTGAACTTGCTGCTAGTTTTATATTGTTATGAATATATTCTGTTAGTTTAAATATTTCTTCTATATTTTTTATTATTTTACATATACTACTACTACTACTTTTTACTTATACTGCTGCGCAGATGACTCGTGCCATGTCATAATAATTGAATTATTATTGAATTAGTATGACACAGTAGTTTTGTGCATTTGACAATAAAAGACGTTGACTTCTATCAGGACCAATAAAATAAGTTAATTCTATTCTATTTGTACTTTTCAACTTTCTAATCAAACTGTGTCTGTGGGAACAAACTTACGAGTTCTTTTGACAATGCTATAAAACAAAAAACATTTGGCACCGTGTTGAGTATCTGTGTTTAGGTTATAATTGACCATACGTAATTTATTGTTATAAATTATTTATTCCGATGTATGTGTGCAAATGTTATTATTTGTTGGCATAGAAAAAGCGGGATAAAGGTATCCATAGGATCCATAAAATGGTGTCTACATGTGAGATCTCTACATATGTGTGCATTTTGGTTTTATATCCACCAAAACACATAATAACACTTTTTGCATGTTTTTGTGATAAGTACTGCCTGAAACAGATCACCACATGGGTTTGATTAATGCTGGTGTTTCCAAAATACTTGTTGTTTTAAATAGTTTATCTCTATCTTCAAAATAATATTTTTAGCATATTCTCCAATTATGAGATGGCCTATGTATCTAAATGCATGAGGTCAGAATTACACTCTAAGTGGGGAAACAATTGATTTTTTTTATTGAAAATGCCTTGTTCACACTCTTCATAATTGGTGTTGTAATTGTGTGCAGGTTTAACCAATCACATTCCAATTTAGGTACAAATGTGCTCCCATGACATCAATGAAACTCATTCTCCAAAATCCTATATAAAATAATCCCTTGTAGTTCTTACCAGATCTTATTAAAGGAGAAAACGGTCTGACATTTTTGTTCTGAATTTCAACCTTTACATAAACAAAAGCTTCATTATTTTCAAAAAATTTCAAGAAGAGTTTGTTGACTTTATACCAACTTTAGAAATCAGTAGTATACAGCCATGTTTACAGAGCTCAGTGGTTTAAAAGTTTATCTAGTTTATCTAGTTTTAAATGACTTTTTCAAGCTAAATTCCAGTATTATCCATAATGGTTGTGGAAAGAATGGATATTAATATACATATTATATTTCTGCTTCAAAATCTTAAGCATTCACCACATTGTGTATGCTTGTTCTGTGACTAACAGAATGAGATATATTTGATATCTCAATTCTAGTAATTGAAGTTATTTGATGGTATTCTACCCAAAAAATGCAACAGAAGAGAACACACTCATCACATTTAATTTATACTGAGTCCATCCATTCAAAGTTGTGAATTAACAAAAGAAGAAATAGGTCAAATTAACTTGCCCATAATATACAACTGGAGTACATTATTTTCAGTAGCCTACTTACGTAGCCTTCTCCTTGGTGCAAATTGATCCCTTTGTGTCCACAGGGGCATTGGGTCCAAAGGTCTTCTCAGTCAAGTCTATAAAGGTGTGATTTTTGTAGCGGACGGCCAGGCGTTTGGCTTTGAACAGGATGCAGGTCTTGCCATTGTAGGCCACACTTAGGGGGGAGTAGGGCCCGAGGATGGGAGACTGGAGCAGCTTTCTCTTGCCTTTGCCATGGCCATGCTGGTTGAGGTGGTGCCAGCCATGCGGCTGCATAAAGAAGTGGAAAAGCACATTGATTAATTATTAACAACTGATTGGCCAGAAATTTTAAAATGTAGTTTCATTTATTAAATCAGTCAAATTCAAATATTTTTTCACGTTGACAAATCAGACCAGCTCTAAAAATAGTTGATATAAAAAGATCCGATGTGATCGGTTAGACAATATCACAATTGGACTTCCTCCGTGAGCTATCTGGAGGGGTCTCCTACAAATCTGGTTTGATGGGTAATTGACGTGACTTCAGGCAACTCATTATTTGCTTACATATGCACAAGTGTCCCAATCCAAAAGATTGGTTGGCCGAAAGCCTGACCCCCCTTATCAACCCCTTATTTCCAGCCTAAACATTGTTTTCTGTAAGTGAGGGGACCCAGGAATATAACTTCTTAGATGGCCCATGAATCCTGGTGATGGCCCAGCCATCATCAATCCTATAGTGCTTCTAAAAAGTATACAGATGTGTTTACATTTGTTGGTGCCCTTACAGCTCATTGAAATAATGTACAGCCGTGGCCAAAACTTTTGAGAATTACACAAATATTTATTTTCATTAAGCCTGCTACCTCAGTGTCAAATGCCTTTATTGACAATGACATTAGGTTTATGCAAAGAGTCAATATTTGCAGTGTTGACCAATCTTTTTCCAAACCCATTCTTGCAAAATCAATGCTTGGAGTTTGTCAGAATTTGTGGGTTTTTGTTAGTCCACTCACCTCTTGAGGATTGACCAGAAGTTCTCAATGGGATTAAATGCATCAGAAAGAGTCACTTTTCTATGACATGTAATAATTGGCATAGCCTGTCTTAGAGACGTCGTTAAGGTCTGGGGGTTTCCAGGCCATAGAGCCAAAATGTACATGGTTGGTTGCAAGAGCCACTTAGTTATCACTTTTGTGCAAAGTGCTCCATCATGCTGGAAAAGACATTGTTTGTCACCAAACTGTTCTTGGGAGAAGTTGCTCAGGGAGGATGTTTTGGTAACATTCTTTATTCATGGCTGTGTTCTTAGGCAAAATTGTGATTGAGCCCACACCCTTGGCTGAGAAGCAACCCCACACATGAATGGTCTCACAATGCTTTTCTGTTGGAATGACACAGGACTGATAGTAGCGCTCACCTTTTCTTCTCCAGACAGGCTTTTTTCCGGATACCCCAAACAATCGGTAAGGGGATTTATCAGACAAAATGTCTTTACCCCAGTCCTCAGCAGTCTAATCCCTGTACCTTTTGCAGAATATCAGTGTGATGTTTTTCCTGGAGAGAAGTGGCTTTGCTGCCGTTCGTGATACCAGGCCATCCTCCAAAAGTCTTCGCCTCACTGTGCGTGCAGATGCCAGCCTGCAACCATACCTGAGCAAGCGCTGCACTGGTGGTGCCCCAACTTTAGGAGATGGTCCTGGCACTTACTGGACTTTCTTGGGTGCCCTGAAGCCATTTTCACAACAATTTAACCTCTCTCCTTGAAGTTCTTGATGATCTGATAAATTATAGATTTAGGTGCAATCTTAAATCCTTGCTGGTGCAAATTGCCATCATAAAAACTGAGGCAGCAGACTTTGTGAACATTTATATTTGTGTCATTCTCAAAATGTTTGGCCACGGCTGTAAAAATGCATGCCTTTGGTATGTCATTGAATAAAGCAAGGTAACTATGCAGCAATATCCTTGCATGTGAAGCCCTTTTTGTGTAAAGAATGATGACTGCACATGTTTCCTTGCCGGTAACCATGGTTAACAGAGGAAGGACAATAATTTCAAGCACCAGCCTCCTTTTAAAGCTTCCAGTCTGTTATTCTAATTCAATCAGCATGACAGAGTGATCTCCAGCCTTGTCCCCATTGACACTCTCACCTTTGTCAACAAGAAAATCAGTGACATGATGTAAGCTGGCCCTTTTGTGGCAGGGATGAAATGTAGTGGAAGTGTTTGTTTTGGGAATAGGTTTCATGGCAAAGAAGGACTCAGCAATTCATTGCAATTCATCTGATCAATCCTCATAACATTCTGGAATATTTGCAAATTCCCATAATAAAAACTGAGGTAGCAGACTTTATGAAAATCTATATTTGTGTCATTCTTAAAACTTTTGGCCATGGCTGTATACTTGCATGCCTTTGGTATTTCATTGAATAAAGCAAGGGAGCTGTGAAAAAATATGATCTTACTTTGTACCTTACAATTTATGTCTTACTTATGTCTTCCAAAATGTCCTGGAAACATTTGTTGGTATACCTTAGCAAATATAATACGTACTTGGATTATGGTGATATTTTAAACAAATGTGTTTAATTAGTATCAATCATCAATCAAAGTATCAATCTTCTAATCAGTCATTCAGCCTATTTAAATGGAGAAAAGTAGTAACTGTAGTAACTGTGCTGTTTGGTATCATTGTGTGCACCACACTAGACATGGACCAGAGAAAGCAAAGGAGAGAGTTGTCTTTAGAGATCAGAAAGAAAATAACAGACATGCATGGTAAAGGTAAATGCAACTTTTTTTAGTTATTTCAGAGAAAATTGTGTATTCTTTGTTTGTGTGGAGAGGTACCAACATATTTGACCACATCTGTAAGTACCACTTACCACGCAAAGATTTGTGTAGTTTTCATCATAAAATACAGTGGGGCAAAAAAGTATTTAGTCAGCCACCAATTGTGCAAGTTCTCCCACTGAAAAAGATGAGAGAGGCTTGTAATTTTCAACACATGTGCACTTCAACGATGACAGACAAAATGAGGAAAAAAAACCAAGAAAATCACATTGTAGGACTTTTTATGAATTTATTTGCAAATTATGGTGGAAAATAAGTATTTGGTCAATAACAAAAGTTCATCTCAAGACTCTGTTAAATACTCTTTGTTGGCAATGACAGAGGTCAAATGTTTTCTGTAAGTCTTCACAAGGTTGTCACACACTGTTGCTGGTATTTTGGCCCATTCCTCCATGCAGATCTCCTCTAGAGCAGTGATGTTTTGGGGCTGTTGCTGGGCAACACAGACTTTCAACTCCCTCCAAAGATTTTCTATGGGGTTGAGATCTGGAGACTGGCTAGG